>PITA01000451.1:201251-215179 GCA_004023965.1 Spilogale gracilis | reverse complement strand
CAAGAAATATGGCATATGGCCAAGGTCACGATTCACTTAACTTCTCTTAGTTTGTGGCTCAGATCTGCATCAAATTCACGTGTTTCAGCCTTCAAACCCCCATTCCTGCACTCCCTCAGGGGGTGACCTCACCTTTTTCATCACCAAGAGGGACAGGTAACAGGACTTGCTGCCCTAACACCCAGGGCTCGCAGTGCCTTTCAGTCTCCAGGGCATCCTCCTGGCCTCTCTGATCTCTCTGTCCCCAAAGGAGGATTCCCCCTGCCCTGAGGAAATGCAGCCCCTGCATCCTGCCCTCTTTAGAGAATTTGTTCCATCAATGATTCTCTCTTCTGGCTCCTTTCCATGTGCCTAAAAACATGCTCGTGACCCACTTCGAGACGAGCAGATTTCTAAGATTTATGGCCTCGATTTCCTCTCCTCAGTTCCTTATCATCAGACATCTCCATGTGACCCCCAGACAGTAATTTTCAGATCCCATCTCCCTCCCTCATGCGCATGTGGTTCTCTGCCCTGGCTGCACTTGAGGGTCCCCTAGGGAGCTCCACCAACACTAATGCCCCGGGCTGCTGATCTAACTGGACTGACCTGCTGCCCAGCGGTCAGGGTTTTTAAAGCTCCCCGGATGAGCCTCACGTGCAGCCAAGGATGAGAACCAACCCCATGGCCACCGCAGGCCTTGCTCTTGGGGCCCTGGGCCAATCCAGAACTCCTTAGAGCCCCCCTGCCCTGTCTGGCACACCGCACTGTCCTGCCCCTGACCCTCTGGCTGCTTTTCCAGCAGGTGGATGAGGTCAAAGACAACACTCCCCACCCCCACCCGTTTGTGGAGACTTACTTGGATTACTGGCATTCACACTCCGCACTTGACCTCTCTCCTGAGCTTTCCTCCCAGGTCTATGCCAAAACCCAAAAGCATCTGCCATTATCCAGAACTCAGCTCATCTGAAGATGCAGCATCACCGTTACCCTTCTAGGCTTCCTCATTTCTGACAATGAGACTATCACCTGCCCTCTCCAGAAACCTTGAAATTATCTTTTGCATCTTCTCTGGTTCCCCAACAGCACTGGCCCATCCCAAACTCTCAACTCTCTCATTCCCGTGTTGAGCCAGAGCCCTTGGGCAATGAAACCCACAATTTCCCAAGTTTTCCTTTCACTTCCTAAATACTGCTGATGCGCAGGTAGAGCCTGAGGCTCACTTTCGTCCCAGCCACCTGCCTGCCCGCAGGGGAGGTGTGACCGTGACCCAGTGTATTCTAGCTGTTGGGGGGGACCACCCACACCGGGAGGTGGCCATGCTACGTGGAAAGCAGCCATCCATGGACTACAAGTGTGTGGAAGGAGTAATGAGTGGCCAGGGGGGACCATCACAGGCCCCGAATCCCTGATTCCATTCAGGTCCCTGGAGGCAAACCATCTACCTAGTTCTGTCCCACCGGAGCTGGGGCCAGAGAAGACTTTCCCAGGGTGGAAAACTCAGTAAGGAATTTGTTCTCAGCAGTGAAGATCTGGAGGCGCAGGAAGAGCTGAAACCAAGTGTCAGAGGCCTGACTGTGCCACCCAGGTGCCCCCGGCAGCCTATTCTTGATCCTCCTTTGCCACACTTTGCAGTCCCCGATTATGACAGAGAAACCACGTCCTCTGCTGCTGGGTCCCCACGCTGTCCTGGGCCGGGTGTTAGAAGTAAACAAAGTGGCAAGTTTGTCTTCACTCTTGGGAGGAGCTAGTTTTTGTTTATTTTCTCAAAGTCAGGAAGTCCTGTCTGGGGGTCTCCACTCCTGCGTCCCTGTCTCATGGATTGCGGCCTCCTCTTCACTGTCTCACAGAGCCCCATGTGACCCAGACTGACTCGAAGGCCTGGCTGCGTGGGTCCCCCCAGTAGCCATCTCCGCCGCCTGCCTGGTCTCTCCCGGCTCCCATAGCCTGATGCAGGCAGCCAGCCAGTCTGTAGCCCTTCCTGCTTCCCATATTTATTTGTTTCAGCTGAGATGTCTGTGAGACTGGAAAGCACTGTAGATAGCTGCTGGAACTGTGGGTTATGTGACTGACAACATCTAGCCCCTCCAGGCAGGCTGCAGGGCCCAGCTCCGACTGTGTGTGCTCACCTGCTCATCCTCCACTGCACCCTGAGCACCTGCCCCCTTTTCTTTTCCTGCAAAGGTATTGATACAGCCCATGGGCCTCAGTTTCCTGTCACCCACTGCCTCATTGCTGGAAGAGACCCACCCTCTGAACAAGTGTCTTGCCACAGCGCTGTCTGTGAGCAGAACCAAAGAATTATGAGTGAGAGGCAGACAGCAGAGTTCCCATTTTACAGAGAGTGCAGCCACAGGCAAAGATTGGCATGCTCGCTCGGAGGGCTGGGCTCCATCAGCGCTCTGACTGACGGACAGCACTAGCGGTCTCCCGGGCAAGCCCCGAGGGCTGACAGAGGCGCGTTAGAACCGCTGCCTGAGAACCAAGAAACTAAGTTCCAGAGAAAGAGCAGCACGTGCATCTGTGCTCCCCAGGGACCCCTTGGGGCCTCCTCTTGTGGGAAAGTGCAGCAGTTCCTGAGATGAGGACTTGCTATCTTTGACAGCACTCCCCCCACCCCCGTGCTCGGTGGAACGCAGCACTCAGCAGGCGCTCCAACGCCAAGGCGAAGATCCCTGGGCCTAGAGCCGGGTCAGTGGGTACCGTCCCATCTCTGGCTCTGCCGTTTCTAGCTGGAAGAACCTTGGGAAATGCTCAACCTTTCTCGGCTTGTTTCTTCAAGACGGGACAATAAAACCACATTCAAAGGATGAAGTAAAATAAGCCCTTTGAAGTACTTGGCATGAAGCCTGGAGCCCACAGAGCACAGAACCAATGGTGATCAATAATACCATCAGCCGGGGAGACCAAGAAGCATGGAGAACAAGGGGACACCCCGAAGGAGAAGAATGCTGTGATTCAGTCAGTAGGTCGTCGGGGGCCGGCTCTGCACAGGCACTGCTGTGTGCTCCGCGGGTCCCCCAGGTGTTGTCAGGCACGCACCTGTCTTCCAGCCGGAGTCATGCTCATAGGGACAGGTGCTGTGGCACCTAACACGGGGTCCTGCACACAGTAAGCACTCCACAAGTTTTCAGAAGTAATAATAAAACACCGTAGACAACCCTTGCGGGCAAGCACTGGGAGAGAGAACAAGTTTGGGGGAGGAAATGAGGACAGAAAGGGGGCTGACCTGACAAGCCAGCAGGCAGACGCCACAGTGGCTCTGAGCTTGGGAACCCCCGAGTCTGAATTTGAACATGACACATCAGGAAAACAGAGGTGAGTTCTGTGACTGGCTTCCCCAATCATGCCACCATTCAAGTCTAGTTCTTTATGACAATAATCATGTTCCCATTAGTTGTTTTTCCTGCTTCCACCCATACTTTGCAATGAATCTTTTTTTAAAATCTGTTCTGTGGCTAAACCTAAGGAGGGCAAAAGTGTAGTATTTCTTTCCTTGGGGAAAAGAAATCTTGGCCTGTGAGTCAGGATTCAGACATTCCCTTCGAGCCCGAGCCCAACAACATGCAACAGATCTTGCCTGATGTGGGCTCTCTGGGAGAGTCCAATCCAAACAGAAGAAGAGGAACACTTGGAATGTATGAAGCTGAACCACATGAAGTTCCTATTTTTTTTCAGCAGAAACTATTAGCAGCCAAGTATCAAATACCATTGATCGTCAAATATCGGTAACTTCACACGGTTCCCGCTACTGTTTACGAAGAGGTTGTTTCTTACCTTCTGGTGGGTCTGCAGGCTCAAATCAAACCCGAGGATAGAGACCTTGCCCCATCTTTCTTTAGTTTTTCCCACTATTCCTGCCACGGAACACTCACTAGGTGCTTGATAAATACTTGCTCAGTTGGAAAGTACGGCCAGCTAACGACATACTTCTGGTTCTCTTTAAAGGATGCATATGACGCGCTGTACCTGACATGGCGGCAGCCTGGTCCAACAGGAGGGTGGAGGGGCTGGGAGCCAGGTGGGCCTGCAGGTGCCCAAGCTTAGAAGCACAAAGGAATCTGTGAGACCCAAGCCTCTGTTGGCTCACCCAAGGTTTAATGTGGGCCTGGTATGTGCCAGGCAACGTGCTGGGTGCTGGGGAAATACAGTAATGAGAAAAGAGATGGGATCCCTGCCTTCAGGGGGCTTACTGTCTCCCTCGCTCCCTCAAGGAGTGGCCCAAATACAAATTCAACAGTAACAATGCAACCAAGGGTCTGGTGTCCTGACCTCATCGGGAGGCCCCACCAGGCTTCCCTGCTACACAAACAAGAAAGTGGATGTCTGAAACGTCAGTAGGCAGACATCAGACATTCAAAGAAAAGCAGATACATTTGAGGGTGAGAAGAGAGGGATGAAGAGGTGAAGCAAAGGCTCTCAGGGCAGTGAAGGGGTTCTGTATGATACAGTCATGGTGGGCACCTGTCATTGTATATGGTCCAACCCCCCGGAATGTGCAATACCAAGAGTGAACCCAGAAGTCAACCATGGACTTGGCCCATAACGAAGTGTCAGCGCTGGTTCATGGCCCGGAACAAATAGACCTCTCTGGTGGGGAATGTTGACGGTGGGGGAGGGGGGCCATGGGGCTAGAATGGGGGAGTGGCTAGGAAGTATACGGGCACTGCATTTTCTGCTCTATTTTGCTATGAGTCTAAATTTGCTCTTAAATAAAATAAAGTTTATTCATGAAAAAGTTAAAAAAAGAAAAGTAGGGATACAGGGGAAGAGGACTGCAGAGGGAACGGCATGTGCAAAGGGTTCTATGTGAATCAGCAAGAGTCAAGGTCACTGTGGCTGGAATACAGAGGCAGGGGTGGACCTTTAAGGAGTGAGCAGGGCCAGAAGAACCCAAGAATCAATCCTTGCCTCTCTTCCTCTCTGCCAGTGGACATTTAATAAAGCACTGAGGAGGGGCGCCTGGGTGGCTCAGTTGGTTAAGCCTCTGCCTTCGGCCCAGGTCATGATCCGGAGAACCAGGATGGAGCCCCACATCGGGCTCCCTGCTCGGCGGGAAGCCTGCTTCTCCCTCTCTCATTCCCCCTGCTTGTGTTCCCTCTCTGGCTGTGTTTCTGTCAAATAAATAAACAAAATCTTAAAAAAAAAAAAAATAAAGCACTGAGGAGTCCATAACTTGAAAAAGTGACATTCTAACCAGGCGTGGAAATACAGCCTCAGTCGTGGGGGTGGGCGTCCTACGCAGAACGAGGAAACGGCGCCTCAGGGACCAAACTGGTCTTGAGACTTGAAAATGCACAGGAGACCACGAGGACCCACAATCTAGAAAGCCAAGGAGAACCTTTACCACCCCCCGGCAAAAAAGCTGCACGTGCCGGGGCAGAGGGGCTGTGCGCCTGCATGTGTGGCCCCTAATGCCTCCCCGGGCCACGCGAGGTACCAGGCTTCCGCGGTGCTTCACCGAGACACCGACCCAGAGCGGGAGCACGCATGCTGGGGTGGGAACAAGCCCCCCAGAAGCAGCTCACGCATCCTGCTGGAGAACCCAGGCCGTGAGGAAATGGAACAGGACAGGGGGTTCCTTTGGGTGACATGGAGTGTCGGGGATGGCTGCCTTCTCCAAGGAAGTCCGTATGTTTCTCGTGCTTGGAAAAACTGCACGAGTTTAAGGTTTAAAAGAAATCAGGCAAACAAGGAAAAAACAAAAACAAAAACAAAATCCCCAAAACCCAAATCTACTCTGTGGAGAGAGGGGAGGGCAGAGTGCCTGCTCCAAGCATGGGCAATTTCCTACCCTCTACAGATACCCAGCCCAGCCCAGCCCTGGCCGGAAGCTCAAGCGTGAACACTAAACCAAGGGCTCTGAGCAAAGGTGGAGGGGCCATGACAAGTACTTCATAAAAAGCATTATAGATCAACACAACTGGAGGACATCTAGAGATCTCGCTCCAATCCCACCTCCCTGCATTTTCCCCGACGAGCGCTCTGATGCCCAGAACAGTCAGCTGGCCTCCATGGAACCAGGCAGCAGCACAAGACGCTGAGCCTGAATCCTACAACGGGACTCCGAGTTGAGTCCTCCCTGCTCTGCATGGCACCGTCACTACTTCCCGAAGCATCAGGCACCAGCTAACACTCAGGGCATAGGCTTTAGAATCAACCAGATCTGGTTCAAAGTCTGGCTCTACCCCTTACTAATAGTAAGTTTCACGAATCCTTGCACTACTCAGTTTCCCTCCCGGTAAGCTGGGGACAGCCATCACCATCCATATCCTGATGGGCTGCGGGGAGCCTCAGAGAGAGAACGTATGCAAAAGCCCTGGAGCGTGGGTGAGGGCTGGGCAAAGGCAGCAATGATTTTGTTTCTAGAGGTCCCCAGAATCTGCATTCCTGCAGGCAGTCTAGCCAGAGTACTCAGCAATTCTGGGGCTGGGGTCTCCATTTTAGATTAGAAATGTTCTCAAAAGCAAAGGCATAAAGGGACCCAACCCATGCCACAGACTTTTTACTCAGCATGTAAGCTTACTTTGTTTGCTTTGAGACTGACTCATCCACCTATTTCTGGAAGGACATAGAATGCTTTAAAAATTTAACACACGGTGCAAGGTTAGAGAATCAATATTCAAAGTCTGCCTGAAGGCTGGGGAGGATAAAGGCTGGGGGGCTAGAAGCTGAAGACAAAAGGGAAATGTGCTGGGTTGCACGCCTCTTACTTTTTGTGTGACTGGACCAAGTGGCCCCTAGGACCCTGTGCATCCAGGGTGCACACGGCCAAGCCCAAGCTCGCATGTCACTTCTTTAACCATCAATAACTAAGAAGTGGAAGTTCTTTGCAATAGCAAGTACCTGGGAAGTTAGTAAGGTAGCAACCTGGAACTCAGAACCCCTGGGCACCCCTCCCCTGTCTCCCGAGGCCAAGGGCAGACCCAGCTCAGGGAGAACAGGAAAGCGGCCCTAGTTCCGGTCTGAACCCTCATCACACTTCAATCTACACAATTTCAGGATAAACAACCTAGAGTCAACTTCTAGAAAGTCCTGGGAGAACAATACAAGCAGTAATGGGGAAATTATTATTCTGACCAAGAAAGGTTCCAGCACAGATTTCTAGGTAAACCTAAGAAATTAAGGGCAGTAGCATTATTCCTTTATGCAACCTAGCCAGATGGAACTCATTGGAAAAAATGCCTGCATCGAGGGCAGAGGGCTCCCTTAGCTGTGAATGCCTTTTAAATGGCCTCTCACAGCAATGTGACCTGCTGGGGGAAAAGATCTGTACCCGCAAAATCAGGGTCCTTATTCTAAACGGAATCCTAAGCAGAAATTGTTCCCTTCTTTTTGTAAAGAACAGCCTTCCAAGAAATATAAAGTGAGCCACCGAAGTGGGATTTAAGATCAGGTGTGTGAACATTCCATAGACCTAAATCCCACAAGTTGATAACAATCTACCCCAGGAAAACCAGGATGAGAATGAAACCAGAACAAAGAGCCCCGTGTGAGCTGCTTAAGCCCACTATCAGCTCATCTGCCAGGGCTCAGGGTCACACTCTGCCAGGGGAGGGGAGGGCTGCCCAGCCAGCTCCAGCCCTCAGGACCCTGCTCTCCAGGCACCGCTCACCAGCCGGCAGCTTCTGTCCCGCTCAGTTTTCGGGATGAAGTAGAAGGGCCTTTAATCTGTGCCAATCAAGAGGCAGCAGAAAACTCGGTAAAAGCCAGAAATGCTTAGCTCTTAAAAGGAAAACCTCTCAAAATCTAATTATCTTTAAAAATCGAAATATGACTGAAACAAATGAAAGCTGGGATTCAATTCAAATAACGGGAGAGACAATGGTGGGGGACACGAATGAAACAAGCCTGGCGAGCAGCTGGTCACTGTCAAAGATGGACAAGAGGCACGTGGGTTTAATTTCACTATTCTCTCTACTTTTGTATGTTTGAGGTGTTTCATTCTAAGTAAAAAAAAATCATGCAAAAACAATGTGAAAATGTAGGTAAATATAAAAATTAAAACCCAGAAAAACCACACATAGTCCTATAACCAGAGACGACTGTTAACGCTTCTATTTGCTTCCAATCTTTGCCACATTCTTCTATCATTTGTTTGCAAAATAAAATTGTATGCCTATAATGCTTTGTCACTTGCTCTCCATTCCTGCCTTTACCTTGAGAATTAGTCAAGTCTTCAAATGTCCTTTAAGAGTATGATTGTCACAGTCTTTCATCAAAAGGTAAGCCAAAATCTAATTCCAATATTTGGCTTCTGTAAGTAAGGGTGTGGTGAACCAGGAAGAATGAGATTTCTTAAATAGGTGATTCCAAGTAAGAGAGAAATTTCTGGATATGTCCCCAAACATAATCGGACGGCATATAGGCAAAGGAATAGTAATGGAGAAGCTGCCAGCTCCCAGACTAGACCACTGCAAGCCCTTACTAGCTTCCCAGGTACTTGCTATTGCAAAGGCCACGGTGGGAGGAAATACCAACAGACAAAACCAAAATACGGTCCTGAAGTGCCTCTCAGGCAATAACTCACACACCAGATCCAGCAAGGAGTTCAAGACATCTGCCGGCATCTCTGAAATGCTCGAGTCTTGAAATGCTACGTTTCCAAATCAAGGAGATGTGCACGGGCCTGGGGTGGTACGGGAAGGCTCTGCAGCACAAGAGCGGATCCAACGGCTTCTCGGACCCCCGTGCCTCCAACATTCAATCACGCCATGCCAGTGATGCTAACAGAATTAAGAACCCTGACATCGCTCAGTCCTGTCACTGCATTTTTCCCCACCGAGCCTTAAAGATGACTTCCTCCCCCCCAAAAGAAAATCCACAAAATTCTCAGGACGGGGAGATGAGAGGGATCTTGTTTTCCCTGCATTATTTGTCCCAGCCAAGAAGTAGCTTCAGCAGAATATCTGTGAAGACGACACCTCATACCATCAATGCCTGGATGCCAGTCAAAAATGTAATTTTTCCTTCTGAAGCAAATTGATAAGTATCCCGTTTTGTGACACTGTAATGACCAAGAGCTGAACACATTCTACCTATGCTCCATCTGGCCTTCCTGGATTCCTACAAAGCACCAGGAGCCTCTGAACCACACTGTGTGGCTCTGGCCAGCAGCTGGTAAGGGTCACACTGCCACCGTCCTAGTGACGGAGCCACTGGGAGACGTTCTCTACCGGTGGCCCAAGAGCATGACAACAGAGCTGCAGTGGGACCAAGAGGAGGACAGCAGGAGACTGCACTTTCTTCCCATGTTTCCTTCCCTTTATCCCTCCCAGTCTACCATTTCAGTTTTTTTATTTCAGAAAGGACAACTGTGGTGCTCCTATCACTCAGTCGGGATGGACTGGAGAAAAAGTCAGCCTGTCACACACTGAACACACTCTCTGAGGTCAGAAACCATATAAGTGGACAGCTAAGTGCTTACCACTTAGCATAGGCATGGCAGCCTCTCCAAACTGAGTTCCAATCCCCTTTCCCAGCCCTCCCCCAAACACGGGAGTCCCAACAACTGCCCTATGACTGCTGAGCCACCCAAATTCTCAAGAGAGCATCATCACTTACACAGGCTCTATGTTGACTTACTCTGGAGAAGTTATAAAAGTATGTGCTGGGACAGCAAATTTACAAGTAATTAAAAAAAAAAAAAACTTTTGTTGCTGTTACTGAGTTGCTCTGACAGTAGAAAACTCGTTTAAGAATAAGTTATTACCTAACTAGACTTGGGGAAGATATGGTAAAAAAGGAACACATGCACTGTTGGTAGGAAGAGAAACTGGTGCTGTCACTGGAAAATCAGAGGGAGGTTCCTCAAAAAATCAAAGACATAAACACGATCCAGTAATTCTACTACTGGATATTTACAAGAATTAAATGAAAACACTTGAAGACATCTATGTCCACTATGCCCACTGCAACATTATTTACAAGCCAAGATATGGGAGCAACATACGTGTCCACCAACAGATGAATGGATATAGAACACACACGCACACACACACACACACTCTGGAGTGTTACTCAGCTATAAAAGAAGAATGAGATCTTGCCATTTGTGACAACATGGACAGACCTAGAGTGTATTAGGTCAAGTAAAATATGTCAGAGAAAGACAAATACCATATGACTTCACTTACACAGAATCTAGAAAACAAAACAAATGAACACACAAACCAATAAAAAGCAGAAAACAGACCCATAAATACAGAGAACAAACTAATGACTGCCAGAGAGGAGGGCAGTGGAGGCAGGGTGGACAAAATAGGTACAACGGAGAGGGAGATACAAGCTTCCAGCTCTGGAAGGAACAACTTCAGGGGATAAGAGGTCCAGTGTAGGGAATACAGTCAGTGTTATTATAATAGTGTATGGAGGTGGACGGCGGCTACATTTGTGTGCGCAGGACACAACACACACATTTACCGAATCTTTATGCTGTATACCCGAAGCTAATGTAACATCACGTGCCAACTCTACTCCAATTAAAAAAAAAAAAAGAAAAAAAGAAGAAGAAGAAGTTACGGCGTGCCTGGGTGGCTCAGCTAGTTAAGCGACTGCCTTCGGCTCAGGTCATGATCCCAGAGACCTGGGATCAAGCCCCACATTGGGTTCCCTGCTCGGCGGGAAGCCTGCTTCTCCCTCTCTCACTCCCCCTGCTTGTGTTCCCTCTCTGGCTGTGTTTCTCTCTGTCAAATACATAAATAAAATCTTCAAAAAAAAAAAAAAAGAAGTTACTACCAACATTCCTTTTTCTTTTTTTTTTAAAGATTTTATTTATTTGACAGAGAGAAACACAGCTAGTGAGGGATCACAAGCAGGGGGAGTGAGAGAGGGAGAAGCAGGCTTCCCATCAAGCTGGGAGCCCGATGCGGGGCTCGATCCCATGACTCTGGGGTCATTACCTGAGCCGAAGGCAGACGCTTAATGACCGAGCCACCCAGGCGCCCCCAAATTCCATTTCTATATTTCACTGAGATTGGAACCTCTCAAAGCATGAGTTCATTTCTGACCTAAGTCCATGTCCTCCCTCTGGATTCATATATCACAGAAAAAGCTGGGGGAGAAAAACAAACAAACAAATGCAATCTAAGGTGACATGCAATTCTCTTCTTCATCTGGAGTCCCTGATACAGCCATCTTTAAGATTCACCAAAACTGGGCCAGGAAGCTCAACAAGACTTGAACTTTACTTTTTCCCCCTGAAAAGAAGCAAAGGAGCCTGAAGTATAAACGCAGAACAGCTGTCTTCTGGCAACGACAGCACCCCAGTGCGCACAACCGCACCCTGGCCCAGAGCCACGCGCCTACGCCCACCCATCACCGAGCCCCAGCTGAGGGGCCTGCTGCAGAGCTCCCCACGGGTCCCTGAGCTCAGCCTCAGATGTCAGAATGGGCAGGGACCACAGGCTGCGGTGGCTCAAAATCTGCCGGCTCCCACAGGCAGTGCCAAGGCCCGCGCACGGAGGATGAAACCAGAAAGAAGAGTTACCTTGCAGACAGCCGCCTGGAGAACTGCATCAAAGCCCCCCTCGGGCGCATCGCGGTTCCGGGACACCCTCTGTTTGCGAACCTCCTCGTTGAAGCTGTCAACTCTGTCTGTGAGGGGCAGCAGATGGCGGAACCCGAAGGATGGGACGCAGTTTGGGAATAACTTGTAACTGCAGAGAAAGAAGAGAAGGGTCACTTTCCAGCACTGGAAGTGAATCTTACACAAGCAAGTACTCAGTGTGTTCACGAGCGTGTTCACGGCGTGCCTGGAGCAGCACCAGGAGGTAATCGCCCAGCACCTCCTGTGTGCCCCTGGGACTGGCTGAGTGGAGCGCACAGACAGAAACAACACGGTCCTTACTCTACAAACACCTTGGCCTAAGCTGCAGGCAAGTCAGCACACCCAGGCTGTTGGGTGAATGGAATGGAAAAATGGTTCGAAAAAGTAGAGATAATAGTGGGTTACTGTGATAAGCCCCATGGGGAGCCCTGCCGTGGGCCTTGGGAGAGGAGGGGAACCGGTGGCATGGGCACCGTGGCCTAGACAGCAGAGCAGGGCAGGCTCTTTTGGGCCAAGGAAGGTGGGCAAGGTCAAGTGAGAGCAGCCTGAACAGAGGCACGCACTGCAACCAGCTTCCCACATCACCTCTGCCGCCGCCGCGTGCCAAGACATCACAGGCCCCCGCTGCGCCAACCCACGCAGAGCAACCTGCGACAGCCTGGCGCACGAGCAAATGTCCACGGAACAGGAATGAAAGCATTCTTTCTGCTACTTCACGCGCTGCTAAATACTGCAGTGCTCAAGGATCCATTCTCCTAAATGCAAGAGAAATCCTTCAGGAACTAACCATCTTTAAACAGAACATTAGGTCTGGCAGTTTGGGGAGAGACAAGCACGGCATCTCGACGGCAGGTGAATGCCGCACCTTCCTCCTCCAAGACTGGACGAACTCATCTGCGGTCCAGATCCCAATGTTAGGAGTCATCTGGGCAGTCAGCTAGTCAGGGCCGGGTCCCCAGCCAGCAAAGCCAAAATCAGGACGGCTACAGTCAAACAGCGCTGACACCGTTTGCAGCTCTTAGACAGGACCGCACTGACATCCTGCTCTGCAGCCTTTGCAGAAATCACTTCTGCAAAGCATCCTAAAATAAGACAATGAACCGCAAAAGCATTTGTCAATATCATGGGCAGGAAGCAGTTAAGACATAAGCCCCTAGGCCAGGAAAAAAGGGCCATCAGCACGTGGATGTTAACCTAATAGGTAGACAGAAACATGACCGAACCCCTGATCAGCATGATTCAACCACCCTGATTGCTTAAGAAAGTTCCGCAAAAGACCTCATAAAAACCCTCAAACTCAGAAGCCCCGAAGGCAATTCACTCAGGCCGCCTCGCTCTCTGGGAGCTTTGTACTTTTGCTCAATAAACTTGGCTTTGCTGCCCACTGCTCTTTGGTCTACCTCATCATTCTTCAAATCGGTGTGACCAAGAACCACGGGCACTAAGGGTACACAAAATCGTGCAGCACCAAGTGACCCCATACCTGGAGGAAGTTAGATCCCATGTCTCCCTGACATAGGAAGAGGAGCCTTAACACTGTTTCACAAGTGGATTCTCTAAGGGAGAGGGCAGAGGGTCTGGCCACAGAGAAGCACACGTGCAAGAGCCCTGTGGTAGAACACAGGAGCCTGAGCACAGGAAGGCCGGGGAAGCTGCAGGGCGGGGAGCGGAGGTAAGGCTGGGCCAAGGCGAGGCTGGGAAGACAGACTGAAAGAGACCCCACAGGTGTGTGGCCGTGTTAAGGAAGCTCCTCTTTCAGAATAAAAGACAAGGGGAAAAAACCTCTAATGGAGAGGCAGGGCAGAAAGGCTTCATATCGTTTAAGCCGTGTTTGTGGGAAGGGAAACAGGCTCAGCGACCACTAGGGGGTCCTGCCTAGCGACCGCCAAGAAGCACAGCCAGGGCAGGTCTGCACAGGCTCCCGTCTCCAAGTGAGAGGCCACCTCTAGGCTTCTAAGAGGCCATTCCACTGTCCCGCGGGAGCTGCAGTCCCTGCTGCGTCCACCAGTCCACACAAGTCAGCCCTGGACAGAGCAGACCCCACCGCCAAAATGGCCTCGGCTCTCTCTGGGTGGAGGGCAGGAGCTTCCTGCTTCCCTAGGTCTGCCTCCCCTTTGTTTCATTCCCTCCTTGTTCCCCAAATCTCCACCGATACCTCGTGCTTTCTAGAACCCAGGCCACCCAACCGTTTTATCCCCATCTCAGTCTGCCATGAAGAAAAGGCCATGGAAATTATATTTGCGGCTGGAAGAAGGAAAGAAGCTAAGGTCCCATCAGTAGTTATAATAACTGGACAAAGGGACAGACGTGGGAGGAAGTAAATATACACCAACTCCCCTCCTCCAAGCCACTATGCCTTTTTGTGTGATCCTGGTACCCAATTCAGGACTTCAGGCGTGTG
>PITA01000451.1:125152-201151 GCA_004023965.1 Spilogale gracilis | reverse complement strand
TGTTTGCCAGAGAGAAGTCTTCAAGGCAGAGAAATTACCATAACCAAATCAGCACTTCTTTGAGGAAAATGGCACACAGATCCCACTGAATGTCTCACAGTCACAAAATATAATGTCCTGCATGACTAGTTATTTAATTTAACCCCTGGAAGACCTGAGCAGACTGAAGGTGTGGGGTTTTTGGGGTCTAATGCAGGAAAATGCTCCAATGCCACCCCGTGTCTGCCCAGAGAGCTCTGTTTAGAGCCCTGTTTATCTATTATTAATAGGTAATAATCATTATCTATTATTATAGATAACCTACAATAATAGATATCTATCTATAGATAAAGTATATAGGCTTCAGTTGCCTGGGGGGTGCATATACATATGAAAAGCAATGGCAATTTGAAGACACCAGATCCAGGCAAATCCAGAAAACAATCCAAAGCTTCAGGACAATACTATGGGAGGAGCTGATGTGGAAAAAGCTCCCCTCTTACTCTAAATATTTAGAACTGCTGGATAACAGCAAATTTGTCAAAATGTTAACAGGTAAATGTTAATATGGAAGGTTAGCACGGAAATCCCAGGTACCAAAAATGAAGGGAAAAAGAACCGTTCAACAAATGAGCACACTTAGGAGACAAGGTGGGCCTGGGGTGAGAGCTCAGGCCGAGGAGCTCCGGGAAAGACCCTAACTGACTGGCCAGGGGTCCTTAGGGCTGAGGGCGGGAGTAAAGCAGGGACGGATGAGAGCACCACAAAGAACTGCCTGGTCACCAAAATCAAAGACAAAAATTCCAGCCACTAGCCTGGGAAAGAAGCAAGGCAGATCCACTCCAGGCTGAGAGTGAGATAAATCAGCCATAAAAATCATTCACTCCAGACCTGAGCAAGTCAGAGGGCGAAGGAACCGCCAACTGAGATGAACAGGAAAACTAGTCCCATGGAGACCCAGAGGGTCCTGGTGGCAGCAGGCAGATGCCTACCCTGCCAGGATGCAGACTTGCCGGCCAGCACGCCTGGGGCCAAGATGCTCGCAGAGAAGAGCAGCGCGGGCGAAGAGGAGCTGATGCGAAGTTCTGGGTCCTGCAAGAAACAAGCCACTGGGAAGGAATGCCCAAAAACAAAACAGGGTGAGCTGCATTTCAAGGAACGGGGGTAATAGAATGAAGTACGGTAAGACTAGGGTATTGCAGACATTAAAGGAGAGGAAAGAATAGATACCAAAAGCTAAAACAGGATATTATTAGAAGGGAAAAGTCAGAGGGCTCTGGGGAAAAAAAAACAACACTGTATGAAAAACAGAAGTTTGGAATACAACCAACTAAAAAAATATAGTCAGTGAAATTGAAAAATGAAACATCAGTGTATGGATGAAACAACTTAAAGAACAAAATGGTAAACTAGAAGAAATTTCCTATTATGGAAATAAGTGTTAGAAAATGAAGAGGAGAGCCCCCTGAGGTATTTTCTGGCTAAAAAGCAGACCAGATTCTGAGCGATGTAAATAAAAGTAAATTCAATCTAGACACACTGAAATGCATATCATTACAGAATAGGAAAAGCATACGAAAATCTTAAAAGCCACCAGAGAGAAGGCAAACCATGAGATGGACAGAAGACTTCTCGTTGGCCACAAGATATGCCAGAAGACAACGAAATCATACCATCAAGGTGAGGAAGGAAGATTTTAAGCCCTTGGAAGAAATAACAGGAAGGGTAAGAAAAAACATAAATGATGAAGGATAAAATGTGTTATCTCACTTGCACAGATTTTCGCACATATATTTCCATTTGTGTGTATGTGGTGAGAATATTTAAGATCTACTGTCTTAACAACTCCCAAGTATACAAGTTTATGTGTTCCAAGTATAGTAGCATTCACGGGCATCACTGTGCTGTACGTTACATCCCCAGAACAAATTCATCTTTATAATCAGAAGTTTGTACCTTCTGACCAATGTCTCCCCGTTTCTGATGTGGAAAAAGCCCCAACCACCAGTCTACTCTGTTTCTATGAATTTGGCTTTCCTAGATTCTACATATAAATGTGACATGACATTTATTTCTTTTCTTTTTTTAAAGATTTATTTTTTGAGAGAGAGAGAGAGAGAGCATGCCAACAAGCACGGCAGGGGAGAGGAAAAGGGAGAGAGTCTTAAGCAGACTCCCCACTGAGCCCAACACTGGACTCGATCCCCCAACCCCAAAATCATAACCTGAACCAAAACCAAGAGTCAGATGCTCAACCAACTGCACTACCCAGGCGCCCAAGACATGACCTATATTTCACAACAGCCTGTCACCTCCAACAAAAGAAAATGTGTTCGGGACCAGAGATGATGTGCGGCATTAACCCTTCAAACCCTGTATCAGTGAACATGACATGATTTTTCCCAGTGACACTCTTCCTGTTACTCAGAATAGCAATTAAACAGTTCTTTAATCTGATGATTAAATTATACTATGTCTTTTTTTCTTAGAAGGCAGCCCTGTTATGACTTACTTCAGTTCTAGCATTTCTAGCACATTCTAAGATAGGAAGGGATAAGTCCAGGGTTCTGATCCTTTGGCAGAAATAGCTGGAGAACAAGGACGGATAAATCTCAGGAAAGACCCATGAAAAACCAGTTCTCTTTTCACTGAGGTGTCCCTCAGAGGTGGTAAGTCCCTCCCTCCCTGAAGCTGCTGCTGTTCCCACTCCCACAGGGGAGAAAACCCCAAGTGAAGGTGCCCCTGGAGCTCGTGAAGAGCCCGTGACTTTCCCCTGCCACTAACTGAAGGAAAAGAACAGGCAAGGATCACAGCCAATGTGCACTGAGACAGGGGTGAAAGGCAAGCAAGTGAGGCAGACCAGCTGTGACATGAGGGAGTGGTAAGGACAGCGGTGGCCAGGCATGGGGTTCAAGCCCGCACTGCCAGACCTCCCCATTGTTCTAGAAAACCTGCAAATCCTGGTTCTTCTTCTTTTGTTTTTTTCTTTAAAGATTTTATGTATCTAAGAGAGCGTGAGCAGGGAGGAGGAGCAGAAGGAGAACTAAGCAGACTCTGCGCAGCACCCGGAGCCTGACGCAGGGCTCAACATGGGGCTGGATCCCCGAGGTCATGACCTGCGGAGAAACCAAGAGTCAGACGCTCAACCAATTGAGTCATCCATGCACCCTGATCCTGATTATTCTTGGTTAAATCTTCTATTTTTTTTAAAGTTGTTTTTTTTTTTAAATGTGACAAAGAGAGATCACAAGTAGGCAGAGAGAGAGAAGGAAGCAGGCTCCCTGCTGAGCAGAAAGCCGGAAGTGGGCCTCGATCCCAGGACCCTGAGATCATGACCTGAACCGAAGGCAGGGGCTTTAACCCACTGAGCCACCCAGGCGCCCTAAATCTTCCATTTTTTTAAATATTGGAAGTAATTCACAGTGCCATTAAAACTCAGAAAGGCAAACAAAACACACACAGGCTGGATCAGATGCAGGAAGAGACACCTCGCGCTGTTCTCCCCACAAGCAATGGGGACCTCCGGGACCTGGGGCTGCACACAGTCCACTACCTGGCCACGAGGAGATCAATCTGAGCCTGTCTCACAGAGCCACAGAGAGACTCCCTGATGTGGTGCCCAACTTGGAGAGAGAGATTTGCCTAACTCAGCCTGATGTTTCCTTCAAAACTCCCATTCTTCACTAGATTTCCTGTCTTGCGAGCCTTTCAGCACACGAGTCTTTCAACGTGCCTATGCTCACTGTGAAAACTTTCACGGTCTACAGCTGGTTCCTCCTTCCAGGGCTCAGAGAAGGGCTCTGGAAAAGTGGTGTGTGATAACCTTGAATATTCGAAGGCTGAATTCCCAGAGCCAGTCCTTCATCCTCTCCAGGCTTCCAATGTAGCTTATCTCACAGTGAACGGAGGGTCCTGGGAAAAGGACTGTGGAGACACCGCCTGTCCTCCTGCAGCCAGGGCCCAATCACAAGGCAGAGGTGAAAAAGTAGACAGAAGCACTATTCTTGATGAGTTGAGAAAAGGTTTTTGTTTGTGTTTTTTAAGATTTTATTTGCCGGAGAGAAAGAGAGCACACATGCGCATGAGCACAAGCAGGGGGAGCGGCAGGTGAGGGAGAAGCAGGCTCCCTGCTGAGCAAGGAGCCGGAAGCTGGACTCCATCCCAGGACCCTGGGGTCACAACCTAAGCCGAAGGCTGACGCTTAACCAGATGAACCACCCAGGTGCCCCCAGAAAAGTTTTGGTTAAGATAGTGTTGCACCTGGTCAGAAGCAAAACTCCAACCAGAGGACATCTGGCATTGAGATTCGGGCTGAAGGCAGGGCTTGGAGATAGGACCACACTAATAACACCAGCAGCCGCCTGTGGCCAGGAGGAAGCTAAACCCAGCAAATGATGACACCTAGTTAAGGAACTTAGATTCGTTTTTGTATTTAAACCCTTTTCTTATTGATTTTCCCACCACATCAGTTCCCAAGTCCTAAGAGAAGATCAAAGGGAGCTTCAAGGAGAGAGCATGGAAGGAAGATAAAGGAGAACATCTCTTACCATCCTGACCACCACTGAG
Source organism: Spilogale gracilis (assembly GCA_004023965.1). Classification (NCBI taxonomy): domain Eukaryota; kingdom Metazoa; phylum Chordata; class Mammalia; order Carnivora; family Mephitidae; genus Spilogale; species Spilogale gracilis. The sequence continues at coordinate 196,606 of PITA01000451.1, read as the reverse complement.
TCCCGCCCCCTCCCCCCCAGCCCAATGCAGGGCTGGGAGCTGCCTAGGCTGCTGACCATGGGCCGGGGAATTGGGCAGCTTCAGGGGACAGCTCTCCTTCTCCCTGGGACAGCCACATAACCCAAGGATGAAAAATGCCACCATAAGGCAGAAAGGCCTGGATCTGAGTCCCTGCCTGAAGGAGAGCCATCAGGGAAAGCAGCTCAACCCTCACCAGATTTGATACAAGCAAGAAATACCCGGATGGTGCTGAGCCCCTGGGGCTGGGGGCTGTGTGTCACAGCCTGACACTGCCCTCGGGCAAGCACCTTGCCGGTCAGGGGGTTTGGGAGCGGGTAGGAGCCTTCTGCCTGCACTCAGACAGAGCCTCTGTGTTGTCGTGTGACTTGGGTGGGGAAAAGGAAGCCCTGGGTCCCTGGGACTGCAGATTCTGACAGCAGTCTGTCTTCACTCTTGCTGCAAGCCCCCCCTTTACCAGCTGTGTAATCTCAGGTCAGGTGTTTATTCAAAGTGTCCCTTTCCCTCGTCTGCAAAGTAGGGCTCCCATCTACCGGAGGGACCTCCAAAGACTGTCATGAGACTTAAATGAGATAATCCATATGGTGCCATGCATTTTGTGCAGTGCCTGACACTTGGTAGGAACCTAAGTCGTGGCTGTTTCTTGTCTAGTAAAGACTCGGGGGTCTCACAGCCCAAAGCCTGATTAAAGTTGAATGTGGGGATGAGAAAGAGTTGGAAGTTCCTACTCATTGTCGCGACCACATCATCCCGACCTTTTATGGGAACATTTGCAGGACTAGAAACAAACCAGCTTGGAGAGGTTGCCTTACGGGAGCTGGTGGCCATGACCCTCCACCCCCCACGCAAATACGCAACGGCAGAGTCCTGGTCACCAGTCCTGCTTCCTCTTCTTCCGGGCACAACTAACCCTGTTTCCAGCCTCCTTGTTAGAACTCCCTTCTACCTGATAAAATACAGGAGCCGAAGTAGCAAAAGCCACTCAGCCCTGGCCCATAAGCTCTACCTAGGAGCAATTGTCCAGACACAGTGACCTTCAAAACTACATGTGGAAGATGAAGTAAAGGGCAGGCAGAGCCTGGGTCCCCGGGACACTGCTTAGAAGAGAGATGTCCACTGATCAGGAGACCCATCTGGAATTAGGTGAGCAGGAAATAAACTTCTTTTTTATTTTTATTTGTTTATGATTGTATTTATTTGAGAGAGAGAGAGAGAGAGAGAAAACGTGTGCACACACACAGGGGGAGCTACAGAGGGAGAAGGACAAGCAGACTCCCCATGGAGCAGGGAGCCTGATGTGAGGCTCAGCCTGAGATCATGACCTGAGCAGAAGGCAGGCACTTAACTGACTGAGCCACCCAGGCGCCTCGGGAGATAAACTTCTACAGTGACAAACTTTTGGATTTGTTTGGTGTGGCAGTTAGAAATTCCTGCTCTCTGATAACCTGTCAAATATTTTCTAGTTCCGAGTACTTGACTTACACTGGGGAAAAAAGTCATACCTTTATTTTTTTATTTTATTTTATTTTTTTTTAAAAGATTTTATTTATTTGTCAGAGAGAAACACAGCCAGAGAGGGAACACAAGCAGGGGGAGTGAGAGAGGGAGAAGCAGGCTTCCCGCCGAGCAGGGAGCCCGATGTGGGGCTCGATCCCGGGTCTCCAGGATCATGACCTGAGCCGAAGGCAGTCGCTTAACCAACTGAGCCACCCAGGCGCCCCAAAGTCATACCTTTAAAACACAGGATTTCCATTTCATTTTGTCAAGGGAAGTCATATTTACATATATTTACATAAACAACAAATAATCCACTTGACCTCAGTCACCCCAAGCAAGAGGAAAGTTTCCATTGTTCTCCCTGCTCCTTCCCTGGGTGTTCACTTCCCGAGAGCATTGTCTTAATCTAGAAAACAGTGCTGTTGTCAGGGCAGGAAAACAAGTGAGCCACCATCATCAGACCTTTCTACAGCCCTGCAACAGCTCATGTGCCCCCACATAGTGGGGGGGACAGAAGAGGGTCATCGTCCCCTCCCCCACCCCATATGTCCTCCCTAGTCCTTTCTTTGGGATGTGCTTTCGCACGACTCCGTTCTCCCACCCAACAGAAGGACGACGGGTCACTCACCCGATGCATGGGTTGGTCTGGTACCTCGGTGCTGTGTAGGAGAAAGGGGAGATGTTCTTGTCTACAAAGGACCCAAACCCCAACCGGAAGTTGCTGGTGAGCTTCCTCATCTCCTCAGCGAGCTTGGTGCCCAGGTTCCGGATGCTGTCCAAGTCATCCTTCATGGACAGGGAGAGGTCCATGAGGTAGTACAGGTCCACGGGGTAATCCTCCACCTGTCGAACCTGCAGCTGGAAAGTCGTCTTGTCCCCTGTGCCAACAGAGAGGCCATGCCCATTACACGTCATCCACCCTGCCGGGGGCTGAAGGGAGGGATCTCATTTTCAAAGCCGGTCCCCCTCTTCCTTTTCTTTAGTGACTGCATGCCTCTCAGAAGAAATACTTTTCTTGGAAGGGGAGTAATGGTGCAGAGAGGGAAGTTCTAGGTGTTCTGTTTTCCTTCCCAATACTTGGCTCGGGACTTTTTTTTTTTTTTTAAGATTTTATTTATTTGACAGAGAGAAACACAGCCAGAGAGGGAACACAAGCAGGGGGAGTGAGAGAGGGAGAAGCAGGCTTCCCGCCGAGCAGGCAGCCCGATGTGGGACTCGATCCCAGGTCTCCGGGTTCATGACCTGAGCCGAAGGCAGTCGCTCAACCAACTGAGCCACCCAGGCGCCCCGCTAACTTGTTTCTCAGAGGCACTGGGCTGTCCTTCAACTCTCTGAGCAGGAGAGCTGGACACACGTGTGAAATCTGGACAGATGCACTCTGTGTTCAGAGATGCAACAGCGAAGTCAGCCTCTCCCGCCCAGAGGGTCCACGCCCAGTCTGCGGGCATCACCTCCCGGGGAAGCTCATCTCTCACCTCAGTGCTGACCAGCAGCAAGCACAAGCCCTCTTGAACTTGAAGGAAAGACCCCAATCCCGTGTGCTCCTTCTTCTTCTTCTCCCACCCCAGACAAGGTATGTGGCATTAACTAGACCATGAAGATTCAAAGGACCAAGTTCCAGCTCTGTCCCTCGACCAGGGTGCAACCCCAGCCGCACTGCCCTTGGGGATCCAATGGGAATAGCAGCATAGCACCGACTGAGGCTGTGAAGCACTCATGTGGAGAGCCGTGTTTTGTAAGCAACAGAGGCCTGCATAAATGAAGTATAATTATTATCATTGCTATTTGTTGCCTGAGCGTCAGCACCGAGCCTGCTTCCCTGGACCAGTCTTTGCGTGCACTGCTCTAGCTTTCTTGAGATTTATGTAGTTTGGGTTGCCTGTTGATGGGAGCCTATTTTTAAAAATCACCAGAATCTGAGTCAAGCAGAGGAATGCTGGAGATTTCTTCCAGAGTGAATTCTGGACAGCTGCAATGTCTGCCTCTGGTCCCCACCAGGCAGACTGAGCAGGTCCCAGCACCGAGTCCCTCCCGGCCCCGGAAGACACATCACCGTGGGGAACGGGCACGAGGGAGAACTTGGGGGAGAGGAGTGCCTCCTTGATCTTGGCATAGGCAGAGTACAGACCCCAATGGGCAGAGTCTGCGATCATGCCTGTTCTGTGCAATCCATGACCTCTTCAGAGAGGCTTCTGCATTTCCTGTCATCTGTGCCCTTCCCCCAAAGTTTCCAATTATAGTTTCTTTTATCCAGAATCCACTTTTGGACTATGAGTAATGCACTAATGAGCGTTTTAGGATCAGGAAGTCGGAAATGGGCTTGGACTTGGGGAGGCACCTGTGGGAGGGAAGAGGGTACTGGGGTTGGAGAACGAGGGCTAGGTTGGAATTCAGACCTTGTCACCAAGACCTTGAGACTTCAGGCTCCTCTCAATTTGTTGCTCAGTTTATAGATGGGTAAAATGGGAGGATGTTAATTACTGTGGGGATCAAAGGAGACAATGTATCCTAACACCACAAAATGCCTCTACTGGAGGAAAACATCCACCTGAGTTCCCCCTAGAAGTCAGTTATTAAAGCAACTTCCTATAGGGATAAAAAGGGAGATAGAAAATCCTGCCAGACACTTGAGTGCAAACAGCTATAGCTTTGAGCAGTACATTTAACTCCACATTTTCCAGAAAAGGTGTGATACATGAGTCTGTGTGTGCTAAGCAGGTATCTACTCTGAAGTGAGAAAGCTCTGGGCATCAAATTCTAAGAGAAACTGACTACTGGAAAAGCACGCGTACACACACACACACACACACACACACACACACACACATTCGTGGCTGCAAATGTTAAACAGGTATTTCTCCCAGTTTTCCAAAAAGGGAAGGGTGTAAGAAGGAGGGGAGTATCATCAGCGTTCAGAACGAGGTTTACTGCTGCCCCAGCTATACCTGATTTTAAATGCTACCAACTCCTTCGGGCGCCTTCGCAAGAACGGGATGTTCTGTCAGCAGATTTTGGAGGGATCAACATTCCTGGACCAATTTTCAGCGTGAGTGTTAAGCGTGGGAGGTAAGCAGTGGTGCACCTGCCCCCCCATAAGCAAGGTCAGCAGACTAAAGGAGATGCCGTCACCATGTGCACGAAGTCTGGGGCCCCCTTTCCATCTCTGGACACAGTTCCAGAACCAGGCATGCTTAGCCACTGCCCGGCCCTACAGCCAGCTTGTGGTTCTGTACCACTCGGCACATGTCACCTCCATGCGCCTAGCAAAGAGCAGAGCCCCGTCACCTTCACCGTCAGCGCCCAGCGTCCGCCTCCGGTGAGGCGCGCACGCAGCGGGCACAGAATTCCTACCGCTTGCTCGGTTGCTAGGTGTAGATTCTCCTACTGGAATCAAGTAGCCACCAACCACTTGAAACGTACTTTTAAAGTTTGTTCTCTCTCTGCCCTCCCTTCAATCAAAAGTGAAGAAAGAGAGAGAGAGTCAGAGCGCCTGGATGGCTCAGTTGGTTGGGCAGCCAGGTCTTGATTTTGGCACGGTCATGATCGCAGGTTGGTGAGATGGAGGGCCCCCCCAAGGAGCTCTCCCCACTTAGTGCTCAGTGGAAGAGTCGGCTTAAGGACTCTCTCCTTCTCCCCTGCCCCTCCCCCCAAATAAACAAATAAACAAATCTTTTTTTTAAAAAAGTGAAGAGGCAGTGAAGGAGGGAATTCCACCAAGAACTTTTGGTATTTTTAGGACTAAAATTTTTTTTTTTTAATTTATTTGACGGAGAGAAACATAGCTAGAGAGGGAACACAAGCACAGGGAGTGAGAGAGGGAGAAGCAGGCTTCCTGCTAAGCAGGGAGCCTGATGCCGGGCTCCATTCTGGGACTCTGGGATCGTGACCTGAACTGAAAGCAGACACCTAACAACTGAGCCACCCAGGAGCCCCTTAAGACTGATTTTTGTTCAAGTGTTCAAAGTAGTATTCCAACCAATAAAGACTCTTGCCATGCCCAAATAAATGTTAAATAGTTTTTGACCCCTCAGAATTACTCTTCTGTGACAAAAATTCAAAGACAGAAGGAACACATTAAAATCAGCCATATTACAAACTGGACCTCAGCTGAACAGGGAATTAGGGCCCAGGTGCACACCTTAGGACTATCATCTAGCTCTTCTGGTTACCGTGGCAGAAGGTAAATAGTATCCCAGGATTAAATCCGGACCTAGAACCAAAGAATTGCCTCCCTGGTCTAGAACAAGACTGGTGTGCCCTACTGCTCCCCACTCCTCACTGCAGAATTGGGACTCCTAAGGAACCAAGGAAGGAACTATGTGAAGACATGATTGGCCTCTACCAGTGTCTGCCCCAAAGAGGGTTCTCACTGAACTCAACCAGGCTTACACCCGGATCTTGGACTTAGGGACTCAGGACCCTGAAAGAGAGATTTCTGTTGCTATAAGCCCTCGATCTATGGGTACTTGTTAGAGTAGCCCAAATGGACTAAGACTGGGTCAGTTTCAAGGAAACCAGGACTTCTTGCTGTGCTCTCACAGGGCAGAAGGGACGAAGGGAGGAGGGAGCCCTTTGGGGTCATTTGAGATTCGCAGCACTAATTTCATTCATGAGAGCTCCACCCTCATGACCTAATCACCTCTGAAAGACCCTATGCCTCCCCATACCACCACAGCAGAGGTTAGGATTTCAGTTGATCAGTGTTCGGGGAAGGCACAAACGTTGTATGTTAGCCACCTTTGTACCCCATCCACTGTCAAGTCTTCCTTAGGTTTTTTAATAAAGTATGGGCTCCATCATTCTGGTGGCAGAAGCAATACCTAAGTCAGGTAACCAGCACCTCCAAAGTAGAACCCAGGAGGAGAGGGATAAAAAGCACAGATAAGGGCTGGCAAAAGGGCTGAAAAGCAACCAATCCCCCAGGTTAGTTAACAGTGCTGTACCAACGTCAATTTCTTGGTGTTAGTAATGTACTTTGGTTATGTAACATCACCAGGGAAAGCCGGGCGGGGGGAGGGGGCGGCAGGGTTAAACAAGAACACTATTACTTTTTCAACTTCTTGGGAGCCCACAATTATTTCAGAATAAAACACTTAATATGAAAGTACAAAACTACTTGTCAATGAACTCAAGAATTGAGGAAAATTAATGACTTAAGTAAACCCTTTCTAACTGCCTCAATGCTTCAAAACCACCACTAGCCTTTTATTCACCATTTCAATAAGCTTTATTCCAAAGTTTGTAACTTTTGTTAACATTTTTTTAAGATTGTTTTCCTGACATACAGTTTCCAGGACTGGAAACAAAATGGAAAACATGATCCTGTGTTTATATAAAATCCTGCTTAAAGTCTGGCAGTTCCTTAAAAAGTTAAACATAGAAATGCCATATGACCCAGCAATTCTACTCCTCGTATATACTCGAGATTATTGAAAACACATGTCCACACAAAAACTTGTACATGAATGTTCACAGTAGCATCAGTCTCATGACTGCCCCAAAGTGAAAACAGCCCCAATATTTATCAGCAAAAATGTGGCATATCTATACATACACAAAGGAATATTATTTGGCCAGAAAAAGGAATGAAGTCTTGATAAATGCTACAATATCAATGAATCCTGAAGACATTTTGCTAAAGGAAAGAAGTCAGACATAAAAAGCCATATCGGGCACCTGGGTGGCTCAGTGGGTTAAAGCCTCTGTATTCAGCTCAGGTCATGATCTCAGGGTCCTGGGATTGAGGCCCACATTGGGCTCTCTGCTCAGAGGGGAGCCTGCATCCTCCTCTCTCTGCCTGCCTCTCTGCCTACTTGTGATCTCTCTCTCTGTCAAATAAATAAATAAATAAAATTTTTTTTTAAAAAAAGGTTTAAAAAAAGCCATATATCATATTGATTTACATAAAATGTTGAGAATAAGCACAACCATTGAAATAGAAAGTAGATTACTGGTTGCCTAGGGCTGAATGTAGCCGGGAGGGAAAAGATAAGGAATGACTGTTATTGTATACAGGGTTTCTTTTTGAGGTAAGGAAAATGTTCTGGAATGAGACAACGGTGATGACTGCACAAGGCTGCAAATATACAACAAACCACTGATCATATACTTAAAAATGGTGACATGAGGCGCCTAGCTGACTTAGAAGAGCATGCAACTCTTGATTTTGGGCTCGTGAGTTTGAGCCTCACGTTGGGGGTACAGATCACTAAAAATAATTAATACACCTTAAAAAATAAAATTATTTTTTAAAAATAAGTAAATGAAAATAAAATGGTGACTTCTATGGGATGTGAGTCACATCTTAATTTAAAAAAGGGGAGGGGAGGGAAAGGAAGGGAAAAAAGAAAAGTAAAGAAAGAAAGTCAAAAGTTCCACATAATGGAAAATCTTTTTTTCCCAGGCTTATCCTGGAATAACTTTGCTTTCCTGAAGTATCATTCATATTATGTTGAGACTTGCCTTTGATTAGTCATTAGTATAAGGCTGGCAAAGTGTTACATTTCACTCAACAAATATCTATTATGAGGTATGGGGGAGCAGGGTAAGGGAGGAGACAAAAAGGGATTTCTAAAAATCAATAATGGAAACCCAACCACTAGATCTGAAGCCTGCTGTAGCGCCAGGGGGTAACTACCTTAAGGTTACCTATGCACTTGGTAAACCAAATGATGCTAAAAGCAACGCCTCATTCTCTTCCTCCCCCAGATTAATATAGGGGGTTTGTCTCTCTAAAAATATTAAAATGTTCAAGATTTTAAGAGGCTTCATTGGCTTCAGGTGAGCAGATTCACAAGATTCTAGACCTTTAGGAATTCATATTTTCATCAGGTCTGCAAGCGTTCAGCTCCACAAACATTCTCACACATCACCTGGACCTCCCAGAAAGGGGCTCTCCATCACCACACCTTCCACAAAACCAGAGAGCTCACACATAGCACCCATATCATGATTTGTATAAAAATAGAATCGTGCTGGGCTTAAGCAGCTGGACTCCGTCAGTTAAGCGTTAAGCGTCAGTTAAGCGTTAAGCGTTTGCCTTTGGCTCAGGTCATGATCCCAGGCTCTTGGTCACAGGGTCCTGCTTTGGGTTCCTTGCTCAGCAGGGAGCCTGCTTCTCCCTCTGCCCCTTCCCCACCCCAGCTAATGCTCTCAAGTTCTCTCTCTCTCTCTTGCAAAAATAAATAAAATCTTTAAAAAATATCTCATTTTAAAAAAAATAGGCTCATGCTTTCCATTTTATTTCCAATACCAGAAACTGTAGCACAATGTTTAGCAGGAGATGTGAGTATACCATGACTTAGAAAATTAGCAACTTCAACTAATCTCATAATCATCCCTGGCAATCCAGTAGTTCGCACCTTTCTGTCCAGCAGAGCCATTTGCATCCTGTTTTTGTTTCTTATTTCCAAGATAACTCAACAGGCAAGAGAAAACTTTTCTTTTTTTTTCTTTTTTAAAAGATCTTATTTAATTATTTGACACAGAGAGAGAGAGATCACAAGTAGGCAGAGAGAGAAGGAAGCAAGACTCCCCACTGAGCAGAGAGCCCAATGCGGGGCTCGATCCCAGGACCCTGAGATCATGACCTGAGCTGAAGGCAGAGGCTTTAATGCACTGAGTCACCCAGGCGCCCCAAGAGAAAACCTTTCTTATGCATATGATGACTCAGAGCTCTAACAGCCACCACAAGCTTATCAAAATAAGACTGATTTCCTTCTTCCATAAGTGAACCTTCATTGAGTTTTATGCATAAATCAGTACTTTGCATACATCTAATGCCAAGAGAACTTGGCCCAAGGAGGCTGCCTTTACTAGAATTACTTCCTTAACTCCTCACTGGAGGCTATTTAAAAAGCCCATTGGTAAATCATATCACACACCAGTCTCTCTGCCTCAGAGTCACACCTTCATTCTAGAATTCAAACTGTGGCATCTCTGACTCGGTGTCACCTCCAGCTCCTTCCTAACCTAAACCTACCCTAAAGAAGAAGGATTTGCCACCATGAAGGAATGTATTTCTTAGAAAACCGGAGGTTTGAGAATAATCCAAATGATGAGTTCCAAAAATAAAAGTTAAAAACCTCCCCTGATGAATTCTGAAACTATAAACGTGGTTAGCAGTATGAATTTTGGTCTTTGTTAATTACTAAGTGAAGCTGGTATATGATTATAAATACATGAAAAGTATATGAAGATTATAAACATGTGACTAGAGACAGGGTCTAGTAAACGTGAAAAAATAAAAGTGCATGAGAAGTGGATGATTTCTTATGACTTTCCTTTGAGTTACTGTTATATTATAATTAAATACAAAAGAAGAAACATCATTCACCTTAATTGATAGCTACTCGCATCCCACACAACGTTCCACTATCTTAATCATCTGCCACAACTCCACAGCCCCTCCTAGGTCACAGCCTCCCACCCTGAGCCAGTCTTCATGGATGGAGATGGGTTACCTTAACCCAGAGGACATCCCCAAAATGTCTGCCCACAAAAGGCTCAGATGACCTCCTATAAGCAGTCACATAGCTTTGCAAGGCCTCCCTTCTCTCTCTGCATGGGAGCTCACCAAACAAAAAGGCTAAGTGTCATTACAGCGGACAGATCTGTAAGAATAGCAGTCTCCGCTAATCCCCGCACTAAGCCTTTGCCATCTAGTAGCCTGCGCCTCTAGCCTCTACGGAGCAGGGCCCCGGACATCTCCTTTTGTTTCCTATTTCCAAGACAATTCAGTAGGCAGAATAAAACTTTTGTTTTTCTTTAGAGATTTTATTTATTTATTTGACAGAGAGAAACACAGCAAAAGAGGGAACACAAGCAGGAGGAGTGGGAGAGGGAGAAGCAGGCTTCCCTCTGAGCATGGAGCCTGATGCGGGGCTCAATCCCAGGACCCTGGGATCATGGCCCGAGCTGAAGACAGACGCTTAACCAACTAAGCCACTCAGGCGCCCCCAGAATAAAACATTTGTTAAGTATACGCTGACAGCAACGACAAACATGGCTAAGTGCTTATGATGCCTGTGTGGGGCTACATGTATCTCTGAGACACCTGAGAATTGCTATTCAAGAACCTAGACCTCGCTGACTCCAGAATCTGCATCTTTGGCCACTAGTCTTTGAAAATAATGGTAATTTTAACTTTTTAAATCGTATGTAAAGCAAAATCCTCATTTAAGCTTCTGGACATGGCTGTGAGGAATGAAGGTGACAAAGAACTTGAGATGTGAAGGGGTGGGGTACCTTCCCAGGCCCTCCGAGCTAGGGGCAGAGCCAGCGCTAGAACCCAGCATGATCCACCAGATCCATGATCTTGCCACTGGCCCCAAGCAGCCCTTGAGTCTAAACAAGCCATCTGGAAGTAGTTTTTGCCAATGATTTCTTAGGCAATGAGGTAGAAGAAAAGGAATTTGGAAATAAGCTACCTTCTCTCAAAACGTGATACTTTCTTGGACGCCTGGGTGGCTCAGTGGATTAAAGCCTCTGCCTTCGGCTCAGGTCATGATCCCGGACACCCGGGATCGAGTCCCACATCGGGCTCCCTGCTCTGCGGGAAGCCTGCTTCTCCCTCTCTCGCTCCCCCTGCTTGTGTTCCCTCTCTGGCTGTGTTTCTCTCTGTCAAATAAATAAAATCTTAAAAAAAAAAAAAATAAAGTACTTAAAAAAAAGAATAAATAAAATAAAAAAGTGATACTTTCTAATCTAAACATGTGCACATCCACTTTTTGACATGACCGCAATTCTAATATGCCCAATATTATATTTAAAACGTGGTGTGGGGCGCCTGGGTGGCTCAGTTGGTTAGGCGACTGCCTTCGGCTCAGGTCATGATCCTGGAGACCCGGGATCGAGCCCCACATCGGGCTCCCTGCTCGGCGGGGAGCCTGCTTCTCCCTCTCACTCCCCCTGCTTGTGTTCCCTCTCTGGCTGTGTTTCTCTCTGTCAAATAAATAAAATCTTAAAAAAAAACAAAAAAAAAACAAAAAAAAAAACGTGGTGAACTAGAAAAAGCCATGAGTTTTGTAGTCGCAAAGAGCCGGGGTGGAATCCGCATCACTGTCTCTAACCAGCAGACCCGGCGCAGGTCGCTCCTCACCTGTAAGATGCTCTTAGCCGGGTATTTGGCACATAGTAGGTCCACAAAACCTGTTAATTCCCTTAAACCACAATCAATTAATTCTAGGGCTTGCAGGGGCTCTAGGATCATAGAAAAAGATAACTAAAAGTTTGTCCCTTCCGAATGCCATGGACTCCAATGGAATTTGCTGACAAGGAAAAATGCATTTTCCTGGAAGCAGCAATTTCCTGAGAAACGCGTGTTAACTAGGGAGTCAAGCTAGCAGTGTCCTCCCATAAAGTGCCCTGACATTATTCACAAGCCAAACACTGGCCGCACCTCAAGTGTCCACTGACGGATGGACTGATCAACAAAATGCAGTGTAAGCACACCATGCAGTTTTATTCAGCCTTAAAAAGGAAGCGAATCCTGACACACGCAACGACATGGGTGAACCCTGAAGATACGTTCTGAGTAAAATAAGCCTAAAAAGGATTGTAGAGTCCACTTATATAGGGCACCTCGAGTAGTCAAACTCATCAAGGCAGAAAGCAGAAGTGGCTGCAGGAGTGAAGGAGTGAAGTGAAGGCTGCAGGAGTGAAGGTGGGGGGCAGAATCAAGCACTAGTGTTGAGGGACACCCGGCTGGCTCAGTGCGCCAAGCCCATGCCTCTTGATTTCCTTGATTTGGGCCCAGGTCATGATCTCAGAGTCACGGGGCTTCTGCTTAGCACAGAGTCTGCTTCTCTCCCTCTCTCCCTCTGCCTCTGCCCTCTCCCGTGCCCTCTGCCCCCCATCCTCACATGTGTGTGCACACATGCTCTCTCTCAAATAAATTTTTTTTTTAAAGTAATGAGTGTTTAATGGGCACAGAGTTTCAGGTTAGGATAATGGACAAGTTTTGGAGATGGATGGTAGGGATAGACATGGTGAACATATTTAATGCTATTGAACTATATACCTTAAATGGTTAAAATGCTGTGTTATGTTACATATATTTTACCTCAGTTAAATAGATAGCAAAGATCCTGATCTGCCCACAGGGGCCTCGTACCCTGCTTCCTGGGGCCTGGGTGACACCTTGCCCTGTCCCTCTGCTCTCAGCCAGCTCCTGCCACCCTCCCCCCCCTTCCCATCATTACCCCACCCCCTCCCCAGGGCGCTCACCTGGCCGCAGGTTCAGGGCAATCTTCTGTGGCGTCATCTGAATGACATCTGAGCCAGCGGGACTGGAGCCCTTGCTGCTGAGAGGCAGGCTCCCCAGGACCTGGGTGCTGCTGGCCGGGCTCTCAAACTGGCCCCCACAGCCGTTTCTGGCCAGGTTTGCCTTCAAGTCACAGCGGGAGGTGACAGAGCGCAGGCTGCCAAAGTCCTAGGTGCAGCAACAGAGGAAGAGGGAAGGGACCGGTCAGGCTGTCTTTCCAGAGCACCTTGGGCTGTGGACCCATCAACACCTGGTGCGTGTACCTGAAACATTTCGCACTCCATTTTCATTGTCCAAAAGTGGTGAAAACGGTCACACATACCACAAATGCCTCCCTAAGGATTACAAGGGTTAATGAAGGTGCTGGATAGAAAGCTCTTTGTAAACTGTAAATGCATAATAAAAAAGTTTGGTTTTGCTGTTACTTTAATGATCAAAATTCTCCTAAAAAAAAAAAAAGCATGTCTGCACAATTAGCTGGAGGAAAGTAACTGAAATGGTCTATTGCACAGCTAAAAATATTTTAAAGATACTCCATAAATAGACAAGAAGTTATCGTTCAGGCAATCAAGAGTTAACCTGTAAGGCATCCACTCTATTTTGCAGGCAGGGCATGTTACACACCCAGTCTGCAGGAGGCGTGGCAATAAACATTGTGCCCTTTGACCCAGTGGTCCAGTCCCAGGAATTTAACACAGGAAGTCAATCAAAAGAAAGGGGAGGGCGCCTGGGTGGCTCAGTTGGTTAAGCAGCTTCCTTAGGCTCCAGTCATGATCCCAGGGTCCAGGAGTCGAGCCCCTCCGTCAGACTCCTTGCTCAGCGGGGAGCCTGCTTCTCCCTATGCCTGCTACTCTGCTTACTTGTGCGCTCTCTCTCTCTAATAAATAAAATCTTTAAAAAAAGGGGGGGGGGAACTCTGTAAGATATATACTGCAGTGTTATTTACAATCATATGATCTTATTAACTTGTAAACCTAACTCCCTCAACCACAAGAAAAATATGGCCCCACCTCCACTGACAGACATGGTCATTCAGAATTATGAAGACTGAAAAGAAAGTCCAAAACATGCTAAGAAAAAAGATCGGAAAATAAAATTGTATCTGCATTAGGATTCAAAATAAAAATTTTAAAAAATAAAGATAGTTGAGCCATTAGTCTGGAGGGACTAAAGTTACATTTTTTTATTTTATTATCTTTACTATTTGAATAATAAAGCCACATTGATAAGAACAATCTTTCTTTTCTTAAGCTGGATTTAGAAGAAGGCTAGGTATCAGGATGACCCAACCTTATCTGGGGCACCAGGAGCTTAGGCCATTCACTTTAAAATGAAATACTCTATTATAAAATAGGTTACTTCTGGGTGCCTCTGCCTTCAGCTCAGGTCAGGATCCTGGAGTCCGGCATGGAGCCCTGCATCACTCCCTGCTCCTCCAGAGGCCTGCTTCTCCCTCTCTCACTCCCACTGCTTGTGTTCCCTCTCTGGCTGTGTTTCTCTGTGTCAAATAAATAAAATCTTTAAAAAATAAAATAAAATAAAATAAACCATGGTACTTCCTAAGAATTGATCATTTCCCAGTACGGGAATTTTTGACAGCAAAGCAAATCCGGGATGCTCTCCGAACAGCCTCTTGTTGATGGATGTAGAAAATGAGATTGCCTCCACCAGCTGGTTGGAGGCCAGGGCTGGCCCAGACTACCGTCTCAGCTGGGAGGAGCTACGATGCTGATCTGTTCCTCTCCCCTCTGTAACATTTCACCAGAAAACCTCAGGGGAGTCAAGCGTCCTCCCCACACTGTGTCAGGAGCCAGACTTCCGGCAGGAGCACAGAGACAAGGAGAATTCGCCCTTCGCCACGGTCTAGGACACTCCAGGGCCAGTCAATGCCCGTTTGAGCCTTTGCAAGATTCAACACCAAGGAGTCAAGAAGAATTTGTAGTGTTTTTACATAAGTGAAACCAGATGTGTTGTTCTGGGCCTCTGAGATATTTGTTGCTGTTGTTGTTATTTTATAATTGAACTTTTTTTTTTCTGGTATATCGAGCCCCTGGAGATCTTGCCTGTCAACCTCAGGGACAGTGCCATAAGTCTAAGTGGCTCCAGACGCTTGTGGAACAGGTGAGAAAAATAATTATTCTAGCTTAAAACGATTATCCTCGAAATGACACAAGATTTCAAAACTAGGCTTTCCAAACTGGGTTCCAAACGGCCAAGCGTGACTCTGATGTACAAATTCTAATAAAGCAGTGACAAAGCCCAGGGATAGGGGAAAGGGGAGGGAATCCCCTGAGGGCCTTGCCGGGGCATGTGCAGCGGAGGTCTACATGGCCGTCCAGAGCTGGAAGGGCTCAAGGGCTCGCCTGTTCAGAGCCCCCTCAGTGAACATTTCTGAACTTCTTGCTGGCTCTGGCATCCCTGGCCTTGCTGCCGGTTCCTCCAATCCTGAGGTGCTTGGTCCCGACCTCACTGTCAAGGTTACACTGTGTGAGCAGGCCAGTGTAAAACTCTGGCACCTGGTTGGCAGTGAGAGCATCGGTGGTCTTCCCGGAGTGATGGGAATCCCTGACACCCCTCCCGTTGGTCTGGAGCAGATTGCATTCTGGAATAGACTACATCACAGAGCCAACCTGCTTGAGGTAGTGGCATGATTCTTAATCCACAGCCGTGGCCATTCACTTCAACTTGGTCATCGAGATCACGCCCTACCGCCTGGACACGTGCACTAGCAGTGAACTTCACCCACGCTTCCCAGTCATCCTGCTCAAAGGGGTCTTTGACAGACACTACCCATCCTTCACAGAGAACTTGGACGGGGCCACCTGCTGGCCAGGGAAAACACACTCTAAGACCATCAGGAGACTTAAAGTCCAACTCAACCTTCCCGGAGGCCAGTTACAGCCCTATCTGCACATCTGGCTTTCCCACCTGTACTCTACAGACCCTGAGGCTTCTTTAATCTCCAGGGTAGTAGAAGCAAGGCTCTCCTCATTCCCCTCACCGCTACCATTTCTCATTAATAATATTCTTTGAGGTTGGGATAAACCTCCACTCCAGTGCTCACGGCTTCCCGGAAGTTCACTGCACGGGCAAGAAAGGGCCATCAATCTTAGCACTGTCGCCTGGTTGCCAGCAGGAGAACTACCAACGACCACATTAAACCTGAGAGTCTGCGGGCTGCCTGGCTGGCTGAGTCGGTAGAGCCTGGGACTTTCCATGTAGGGGTGGTGAGTTCAAGCCCCATGTTGGCCAGACAGACCACCGGCAAACAACCAACCTGCAACTCATAAGGTGACTTCAGAAGTGCTATCAACTCAGCAATGGGCAGGGAGCCCCCTTCTCAGCAGCTCCAGCTGCACACACAGCAGAGGACACCCCACTGTGGCACGTGTACCAAATTTAGATTTCGTCTTGGTGCCATCAGTCTGTCAATCTTGTCCTAATTCACAAAGCTCAGCGTCCTATTACTTGGGGTGGACGCCGTGGTTTCATTGATGTGTCCAACAGCCTCTGAGACGTCTTTACCTATGTATTGCATCTTGTCACTGCCCCAGGGCTCTGAGGCCTCAGAGGTAACCCCCTAGGCACCTCTGGCCTTGGCAGGCGTGAAACACCTTGTGAGAGTAAGGCATCTGCCTCTGGGATTCCACACAGATGAAGGTCCATCTGGCATAGGGTGTGCAAAGAGCCACGATTGATCTCTTGCTGCCCAAGAAAAGGAGAGAGAACACTGCAGGCTCGGCTGGGCGTGCTGAACCCACAAGCCAAGTGCTTCTATACCTCCTCCACTCCGGAGCTCTTCTCTAGGTAGTCCTTCAGAAGCCAGAGACCTGACACCAGGGCCCTCATCCAGGTGCCAGAAGATAGCAAGTTTCAAGGGAAAGGAACTCTAGAAGCATCACCTGGTGCCAGCCCCTGGTCTCTATTGGTGAGAAATCAGAGGCCCCATGCCGAAGTTCATGTCTAAGTTCATCCAAGAAATCCAAGTTCATCTGACTTCAGCCGCCTGGACCCCAGTGCTCTTTGCATCACCTCCCTTCCATCTCAACAAGGCCACAGCCGAATGCTGCAGCAGGAAACTAAGGCTGGGTCCCCAGATCCCAACCTCTGAATTTAGTATCTCCTTGCTACCCCCAAGGCGGGGATCTTCCTGCCATCTCTTGAACTTGGAGGATAAATATTCCCTCTTATGCAGAAAAACAGGTAGGTATGGAAGGAGAGGGGGGACTTCATCTCAACACGAAACCAGCTTCAGGAAGGGCTTCTGATGGGGCACAGCACAACTGCAGGTGCTCCTGATCTCTGAGCGGGAAGGAGCTTCAGTTCCTGGTGGAAGCATCCGTCCCCGGTCGCCAGAAATGCCTCCATGAACCCTCCAAGGGCTCATAAAAGGAAAGGGCATTACAGGCAAACTTCCAAGAGAAGCAACAGAATGGGAACAGGAACTTGAAACATCTTTTATGGCTTTTTGTCACTCTGTGGTAACATAAAAAAGACAAAGGAAGTGTTCCGAATGTAGATCCCTTTTAATTTGTTACAACATTAGCCTTTGCAAGCTGTTGTAACTTTCCTCCCTCCACCACCTATAATGTGGAGGATAGGATGAGCTCCCCTGCTGGTTGTCACGTTGTAACACCTAACTCCCAGGACATTTTGTTCACTAAACTCTCTGTGCAGGGCACAGGGCAAGCCAGTGCAGCTGGGTTCATTCAACACGCTACCCTCTGCCTGATGGATGGAGACATCTCTCTGTCAGCTTTCAGGCACCTCATTTAATTCACCCGACAAATACTTACGAAGCATCTACAATAGGCCATGATCATTCCTTTCATGACCACAAAGAGATTTTCTCTCAAAGAATCTATAATTTAATGTGAGCTAGAGTAAATGCTCATTTTTTTTTCCCATTTCCTCCCAGTTCAAAGGAGAATACAGGCAACGTCTTCTCAATACCCAGGCTACCATAATTTCCCCCAAAGTCCACTCCACCCACTACAGGATGCTAGTGTGCTCTTGACTAAGCTATAGTTTTGTCTTAGCTGCCCCGGCTTCCTTGCTTTCTTGTTGGGGACCCTGGCCCTCACTACCTAAGTGTCCAATTAACCTCTAACATTGTGTTGCTTCCCTGCCTCTAAGCAGTCTCCTTCCTCCTGCCTCCAGCCCTAGTGACCCCTTCATTTCTGCTTCTCCATGTCTATCTCCAAGGCAAAGGCCCTTCACCCCAACCCACACTTCCCCCATCTTCTTCTATTTCAACCCCATTTCCATCTATACACCACAAGCCGGTGGCCTTGCCTCTCTGGTCCTTCTCCCTCTGGTTTCTCAGCAGCCTGTGCTGGCCGAAGCCACATCACCTCAAGGTGTCTCACCGTCATGCCTGACGGGCTCCCCACTTCCCCTGCCCTGCATGCAGTCTCCTAGCCTGTCTTCGTCTCCTCTCCCACTCCCACCAACTCGGCTTTCTCTCCTTACAGGGAGTCTGGGTCCTTCAGCCCTGCCCACTTCCCCCAAGCCACCGTCTTCTTGGAAGCCACACTGGCCTCCCTGCTCCCAGCAGAACCCCATGCCCCCCGTCTTCCTGGGCACACAGCTGGATCTGGTCTCCTGGCTCTCCTCGCATGTAGGAAGAGTGATGAGGCTGGGCGGCCGGCAAGAAAGCGTGAGTGGAGAGAAGGCGGGCTGCCCCGGGCCTTGCCAGGAAAGCATACACACACTCTCCCCTGCAAATTCCTCTCATGGCTAGCTGGGCTGTGGGACTCACAAGCCAAGACACGGCTGGAATTTGTTGTGTGTCTTCTCCTGCGCAGCACAAACAGCTAAATGCTCGCACCGGTTGAGAATCGGAGCCAAGGGGGTGTCACGAGGAATGAAGGAGGGATGGGGGTGGAGGTGCGCAGTGGGGATAGCTGAGGCCTCCCACACCCTGGGTCTCAGAAAACCAGACTACCTGGCAGCGCTAAAATATTTTTATTTTTAAAAATTTTTTAAAGATTTATTTATTTATTAGAGAGAGAAAGAGAGAAAGCACAGGATGAGGGCGGACAGAGAGGGAAAAAGAAACCCCAGCAGGCTCTGTACCAACTGTGCAGCTCAATGGGGCTCGATGCCATCACCCTAAGATCACGACCCAAAATGAAATCAAGAATCGGATGCTCGGGACACCTGAGTGGCTCAGTTAAGTGGCTGCCTTGGGCTCAGGTCCTGACCTCAGTGGGGAGCCTGCTTCTCCCCCCTCGTCCCCTGCTGCTCCTCCTGCTTCCGCTCTCACTCGAGCTCTCTCAAATTAAAAACAAAAACAAAAACAAAAAACTCGGAGGCTCAACAGACTGCACCATCCAGGTGCCCTCAAAATAAAATCTTAAAAACAACAACAACAACAAAATCCATGTAGCAGGATGGCGTAGAAAACCAGCAAGAAGTGCTGAGTGGGAGCCGGAGGCAAGCAGACTCAAATTCAGTACCTGTGGGAAAACACAGGATCAGGAGGGCAGACGAGGTCGAGGAGATGGAATTAGTTTACAAGGAATGTTAAATGCGGAGTGAGGATCACCGCCCCATCTCAAGTAAAATAAGAAAGCACTGTGAGATCAAAAGCAGGGGGAGTCCGGGTGGAAGATGTTCTGCGATAACTCTTACTGCGTGCTGGTGTGCAGCAGGGGGGCAGGTCAGGAACCTGGCCCTCCCTCAGCATCCATGTGGGGGCAGCCCTTGGTACCGAGCTTTCCGCCGCCATCCCAGGATGCGGGGCTAGGAAGGCACTCGGCCACACTTACTCTGTCTTGCTCAAGTGCAGCGGCTGATCAGAAACCATTCCAGAACTGTCCAAACCCAGCTCCCAGAGGGGCAGCTCACCCCCAAAGACCCTAGGGAAAGCTCACCCCCAAAGACAACAGGAAGCTGCATCCCCATGCAGGCATCACAGAAGTTCTGTAGCCAAGACTGAGGCTCCGTGTGAGCCCAGGGAACCCACTGGGCTGGACAGGGAACCCACATGTGAGCCAGGGCAATGCAAGGCTCCTCGAGATAATGTCATTCACTGTCAGTACTAGCACATCAGACTCGTGGAAGTACTAGCACAAGAAGGGAAGAAACCTAATGCGGACAACTGACCCTGGCTTCCGGTTCCCACTGCTTCCATCTGCTAGAAGACACCATGGATGACAGCATACGTGTGCAGGCTAAACCCATTCTGTTCATCAGCAGTCCCATCAGAAAGTCGTCTCATGCACTCATCTCGTCTTACACTCCCGAGAACGCTGGAGGGTGGCAAGTGTGATTATCATTTGACACATCAGGAAACTGGGAGTAAAGCATGGCAAAACTGAGATCGAAACTTTGGTTTTCTAGGGGAGCCCGGGGGGCTCAGCTGGTAAAGCCTCTGCTTTCAGCTCAGGTCGTGACCTCAGGATCCTGGGATCGAGCCCCACGTCAGGGTCCCTGCTAAGCAGGGAGTCTGCTTCGCCCTCTCCCTCTGCCCTCTCCCCTGCTCATGTTCTCTCTCTCAAGTACATGAAATCTTAATAAAAATAAAAAATAAACTTTGGTTTTCTAACTTCATGTTGTTTAAGCCCATCTCTTTTATCAACTATGAATTTCTGCCAGATTCTGGGCTGCATCTGAGGAGTCAAGGTGAGTAAGACATAACTTAGGTTTCCAAGAAGATGGCGATTTAGTCCATCACAGGCATGAAAACAAATTATTACAATTAAAGGTTATCAGTGCTGGGGCGCCTGGGTGGCTCAGTTGGTTGGGCAACTGCCTTCGGCTCAGGTCATGATCCTGGAGACCAGGGATCGAGTCCCGCATCGGGCTCCCTGCTCGGCGGGAGGCCTGCTTCACCCTCTCTCACTCCCCCTGCTTGTGTTCCCTCTCTGGCTATGTTTCTCTCTGTCAAATAAATAAAATATTAAAAAAAAAAAAAAGAAACAAAAAAAATACTAATCTTAAATAAATAAATAAATAAATAAAGGTTATCAGTGCTATCAAGGAAGTAGGGCATATGGGGAGACGAAGAGGGGGTCATGGCCTGCACATGCAGACATATAATAAATATCAATCCAGTGAAATCCTTCAGTCGGTATTTATTGAGTAACGACCATGTGCCAGACAACAGCCTGGGTACTGGGGATACAGCAATGAAGAAAACAGATCAAAGCTGTGCCCTAATATTCTGGAGGACAGAGGACAGAGATATTCTCATATCAAAGGGCCTGCGCGGACTGATAGGTGAAAAGGTAGATAGACGTGTGTGGGGAAAACCATGAAAGTGTTCACCGAGCAGATGAGTCCTGATCTGATTCTTGGAAACTGGATGACAAAACAATGGTCAGCGAAAGGAGGGAAAGTCAGGAAGGCCTTCTAGGAGAAGGAGCAGCCCAGGGAAAACCATGAGGGCGTACACCAGGCAGGGCTCTCTGAGGATCTTCAGGTAGTTCCCTCTGATTAAAGTGCTGGGAGCAGGCAAGGGGCAATGGTGGGGAGGCAGGAAGGAGCCATGGAACTCGGTTCATAGGATCCCAGTGAAAGGTTTGCTTTTGGGTTTTTGTTTTTGTTTTTTTAAGATTTTATTTATTTGACAGAAAGAAACACAGCAAGAGAGGGAACACAAGCAGGGGGAGTGAGAGAGGGAGAAGCAGGCTTCCCGCCGAGCAGGGAGCCCGATGTGGGACTCGATCCTGGGTCTCCGGGATAATGACCTGAGCAGAAGGCAGTCGTCCAACCAACTGAGCCACCCAGGCGCCCCCCAGTGAAAGGTTTTAAAGAGTTCACAACAAACACATTTAAGCACAAATACAATGAAGTGTTCATATACTGGGAAGATTTATTGGGATAAACTCTTTGGGGTTGGGATCGTTAATTGAGTAATCTTACTCTCTATTAAAAAAAATTCTATAGAAGTCACACGTAAGAGGCTGGGCAGACAAAGGGAAAGAGCGCTCAGCCTTGGCACAGTATGTGGCCTTGAAAAAAACCACATCACCTCTCTGAGCCTACAATTTTCATCAGTGTTATATACAAGGTGTGGGGTACTAATGGGGTTCCCCACATGACCGTCTGTAGCCATCAAAGGCTGAATCCATCCCCAGACCTCTGAGGTTGTTTTGCGGCAAAGATGCTCAGCCTCCCAGAAGCCATCTCTTGTCCTCCTGATGGGCACCGCGCACTGAACGGTAGAGACTGAGCCAGTCCAAGATGGCAAGTCTTAGCTTCTTTAAAAAAGAACCTTAACAGGGGTGCCTGGGTGGTTCAGTCGGTTAAGCATCCAACTCTTGATTTCAGCTCAGGTCACGATCAGGGTCATGGGATAGAGCCCCATGTAGGGCTCTGCCCTCTGCATGGAGTCTGCTTGTCCTTCTCCTTCTGCTCCTTCGCTCTGTCCCCCCACCCCGGCCCTGCCCCGGTCCCTTGTGTACTCTGTCTCTAAAATAAATAAATAGGGGCGCCTGGGTGGCTCAGTTGGTTAAGCAACTGCCTTCGGCTCAGGTCATGATCCTGGAGACCCGGGATCGAGCCCCGCGTCGGGCTCCCTGCTCGGCAGGAAGCCTGCTTCTCCCTCTCTCACTCCCCCTGCTTGTGTTCCCTCTCTGGCTGTGTTTCTCTCTGTCAAATAAATAAAATCTAAAAATAAATAAATAAATAAAATAAAATAAAATAAAATAAATAAATAAAACTTAAAAAACAAAACAAAACAAAACTTAATGGTACATTCGTCCAAGGAATGTTTGAGCCCTGTGGTTCTAACAATTTCAAAAAGTGACCCAGAAATTTCCTTTAAAAGACAGGAATTTTAGAAATTAATCACTTGTTGATGAGCCCAGCAAGCTCTGAGATTTGTACTGCTTTATGACAGCAATATGCCTAACATCTCCCTGAACTTGTAAACCTTCGTACAGGACTTAAAGAAACAGCAACCATGATTTTTAATCATACGTTAAGGCCGAGTTCGTAATACTCCTAGCCTCAGACATGCCACGTGAAGACGACTGGCCCCCATTCACAGCCACCCACTCACCCGTGTTTTGAACTATTATACAACAAACTCTCTTCACAGGCTCAGATCTTTTACTAAATAGCAGGAAACTATACAAGAGTCCTTTGGGGGCTCCCCCACAAAAGGGAAGGAAGGTCTTGTTTTCTTAAATAAAATAGGATTAAAACACTCAACACCATCTAAAGACCCGAGTGAATTTCTATTATAAAAACGCAGCTTTGGCATCGCTCTGGGCAAGAGAAGAAGAGGCATCCTGCAGAATCCCCGCACCCTTTCTCTGCACAGTCAATTGGGGTGCCGGTGTAGCCCACCCTCTCCCCCCTCCCCCCACACCCCGTACCCCCACGGCCGCATACCTCTTTGAAGCACCAGGCACATTTTGGATGGATTAATAGACATTCTTCACACGAGGTGGCACTTCCACTCGTGCATATGTTGAGACCTTCAAAGAAAGATAAAGAAGTACAGATTAGTTTCCCAGCCCTAAACCTTCCTAATGAGGCCTTTGAATGGGATAGGAGAAGTCACATCCCTCCAGTCAGGGCAGGCTGAAGGGTACCGGCCTCTGGGCCGAAGGCGGGTTAAGGCACACAGGCTGAGGCTAAGCACAGGTGGTTTTTGAAGCACCCCCCAAGCATCCACACTCTTGTTAGCGACTCCGGTCTCTCCAAGACCCACTTGGATTTGCACCCCCATAACACAGTAGGTCCTCCCTCAGTGAAGGCCTCATCACACTTATCCCACCCAAAATGACAAAAAGAAATAGTACGAAAGAAGAAAGAAAGAAAGAAAGAAAGAAAGAAAGAAAGAAAGAAAGAAAGAAAGAAAGAAAGAAAGAAAGAAAGGGGGTGCCAGGTGGCTTAGTTGGTTAAGTGTTTTACGTGTCTGCCTTCAGCTCAGGTCATGATCTCTGGGATCGAGTTCCACATGGGGCTCTCTGCTCAGTGGGGAGTCTGCTTCTCTTTCTCCCTCTCACCTCTGGGCACATGCTCTCTCTCAAATAAATATACACAATTAAAAAAAAAAAGAGATAGAAAGGAAAAAAAAAAAGATTGATCTTCTTCAGGCATAGACAAGAAAATCCTAGGGGCACCTGGGTGGCTCAGTTGGTTAAGCCACTGCTTTCAGCTCAGGTCATGATCCTGGAGTCCCGGGATCGAGTCTCACATCGGGCTCCCAGTTCCGCAGGGAGTCTGCTTCCCTCTCTGACGGTCTCCCCTCTCATGCTCTCTCACTCACTCTCTCTCAAATAAATAAAAGCTTAAAAAAAAAGACAAGAAAATCCTAAATCAAGTACTATCACACCAAATCCAAGTGTACCAAAAGCAGCCAGCAGAACCCTCACAGAACATACCAAAGGAATACAATGTTGGTTAAGATAAACAGAATTCCTTAATTCAGTATAGCTAGTAGTAGGTCAAATGGGAAAATCCATACCATCACTTCACTGGGTAATGAAAAGGCACTTGATCAAATCCAAAACCCAGCCCTGATAAAATATCAGAAACTAAGATTAGAAGGAAACTTCTTTATCATTGTAAAAGTTACTTCTTTCAAACCAAGGCCAACCCCCTCTCTTCCATTAATCTGGGGACCCAGGGGCAGGCTGAATTGTGATCGTGAAGTTAAACCTACTGCCGCCCCCAACTCCCCACCCCACAGCCAGTCCCACACTTCCTCGACCTTGCCAGCAGCACAGGTATCCTTGGTGAAACTTACCATCTTTTCTCTTCCCTTCCTCTCGGATACATTA
The DNA here is from genome assembly GCA_004023965.1 of Spilogale gracilis. Taxonomy (NCBI): domain Eukaryota; kingdom Metazoa; phylum Chordata; class Mammalia; order Carnivora; family Mephitidae; genus Spilogale; species Spilogale gracilis. Next base: position 172,084 of record PITA01000451.1, on the reverse strand, counting down.
CTTTTGACCAAGAGCAGAACATATTGTTTCTCTGAATGAAAATGACTCTATTCAGCTCTCACAGCCCTACTGGACCCACTCGTCTCTCCTAGTCATTGCCTTCAATGTCTGAAGAAGAGAGGCCCATTGAATTGATGGAAAAAAGAAATGCAGGGTCACCAGCCCTACAAAGAAGGGCCCAAAGTATAATGGGAAAACAGAGTCAAAATATTAAGGGAGAATGGAGGAGAAAATACAGTAACCTTCACAAAGCACCAGAAAAGCAATTATTGAACCCAAAAAACAAATAAGCCAGTCAAGAAATGGGCAAAAGACATGAACAGACACTTCTCCAAAGACATACAAATGGCCAACAGACATATGAAAAAAATCCCCACATCACCTGCCATCAGGGAAATACAAATCAAAACCACAGTGAGATACCACCTCATACCAGTTAGAATGGCTAAAATGAACAAGACAGGGAACAACAAATTTTGGCAAGGATGTGGAGAAAGGGGAACCATCGTACACTGTTGGTGGGAATGCAAGCTGATAAGCCACTCTGGAAAACAGTATGGAGTTTCTTCAACAAGTTAAAAATAGAGCTACCCTACAACTCAGCAATTGCACTACTAGGTATTTAGCCCATTGCACAGATGTAGTGAAAAGAAGGTCAACTGCACCCCAATGTTCATAGCAGCAACATCCACAATAGCCAAAGTGTGGAAGAAGCCCAGATGCCCACTGACAGATGAATAGATAAAGAAGATGCAGTCCATATATACGATGGAGTATTACTCAGCCATCAGAAAGGATAAATACCCACCATTTACATCAACATGGATGGAACTGGAGAGGATTATGCTAAGTGAAATAAATCAATCAGAGAAAGACAATTATCATATGGTTTCACTCATATATGGAATACAAGAAATAGTGCAGAGGATCATAAAGGAAGGGAGGGAAAACTGGGAAGAAATCAGAGAGGGAGGGCACCTGGGTGGCTCAGTTGGTTAAGCATCTGCCTTCAGCTCAGGTCATGACCCTGGGGTCCTGGAACTGAGTCCCTCATCAGGCTCCCTACTCAGTGGGGGGCCTGCTTCTCCCTCTACCCCTAGCCCCTGCTCAGCTCATGTTCTCTCTTACTCTCTCTTTCTCTCAAATGGATAAATAAAATCTTTTTTTTAAAAATATTTTATTTATTTATTTGACAGAGAGAGAGAGATCACAAGTAGGCAGAGAGGCAGGCAGAGAGAGAGAAGAGGAAGCAGGCTCCCTGCCGAACAGAGAGCCCAATGCGGGCCTCGATCTGAGCCGAGATCATGACCTGAGCCGAAGGCAGAGGCTTCAACCCACTGAGCCACCCAGGCGCCCTAAAATCTTTTAAAAATAAATAAATAAGGGGCGCCTGGGTGGCTCAGTGTGTTGAAACGACTGCCTTCGGCTCAGGTCATGATCCTGGAGACCCAGGATCGAGTCCCACATCGGGCTCCCTGCTCGGCGGGATGCCTGCTTCTCCCTCTCTCACTTCCCCTGCTTGTGTTCCCTCTCTGGCTGTGTTTCTCTCTGTCAAATAAATAAGATCCTTAAAAATAAACAAACAAACAAACAAACAAATAAATAAATAATAAATCAGAGAGGGAGACAAACCATGACAGACTCATGATTCTGAGAAACAAACTGAGGGCTGCGGAAGAGGACAGGGGTGAGGGGATGGGGTAACTGGGTGATGGGAACTGAGGAGGGCACGTGATGTGAGGAGCACTGGGTTATATACAACTAATGAATCACTGAACACTACATCAGAAATTAATGATGTGGGAACCTGGGTGGCTCAGTTGGTTAAGCGACTGCCTTCGGCTCAGGTCATGATCCTGGAGACCCGGGATAGAGTCCCACATCGGGCTCCCTGCTTGGCGGGAAGCCTGCTTCTCCCTCTCTCACTCCCCCTGCTTGTGTTCCCTCTCTGGCTGTGTTTCTCTCTGTCAAATAAATAAAATCTTTAAAAAAAAAGAAAAGAAAAAAGAAATTAATGATGTACTATATGTTGGCTAACTGAAATTTTAAAAATAAAATTCAAAAAGTAAACATAAAAAACTTTTTAAAAAGATCTGAGGGGGAGGGGGAGAACAATTATAAGACATCTTGAAGCTGTAGCATTTCCCCAATTTGCTGATTTTAACTCTCTGCTTCTTCCCTGTCACTAGCAGTAAAAGCGGAAATCGAGTGACAGAGAGCTGTACTTGTCATCCCAAGGAACTGTAGAGGGAACAAATACCATTTGGGATAAGAATGGCCACTGGGATAGAAAGGAAAAGAAACTGCCAGGACCAGAGATGCTGGGAAGAAAGGAGGGGTGGCTCTTGAGGCCCAGAGAGGATAAAATCAGATGCTTTCGCCTCAGCAGAGACCCCAACCCTGAACTCTGGGCCCCTGGGCCCCATCAGCCACCATACCCCCAGAGCAGAGCAGGAGGGACCCCAATCTCACCACCAGGCCTACACCAGGATCTCCTGGGTGCTAGCCCCGGCCTTGGAAACACATTTCTTGGGAGAAACAAGCTGGGACCAACCACCACACATAACCACTTTTCAGGAAGAAGAACCCTTTCCAGGTCCAAACACTAAGAAGGTCTCCGAATCTAGCCCCCACTGGGAATTTGGGCCTGCCTGCCTCCTGCTTGCACTGACAAATTCCTTTCTCATTTTAATGTGAATCCACTAGATGACTTTTCTTTTTTCTTTTTTTTTTTTAAGATTTTATTTATTTGACAGAGAGAAACACAGCGAGAGGGAACACAAGGAGGGGGAGTGAGAAGGAAAAGCAGGCTTTTAAACAGGCACTTACGCTTTTAAGAAAAAACAAAAAAGGTATGTGCTGAAAGAGTTTCAGAATGCCAGTTCTACTTTGGGGTAAATCTACTTATGTGTCAAAAACCCAAACGCGTGGTGAGGGGGATCCAACAGGAAATGAAAGTGACTTTCCCCCTGCCCTCCTTACCAAATACAAACTCGGGCCCTTGAGGCGTATCATTTCCTTTGGTGCATAAAATAATTTCCATAAAATCATGGAACTGTAGACCCTCAGGGCTAGAAATGTCTTCAAATGAGCTAGTCAAATCGGCTCATTCATAGAGATGAAAACAAGAGTGACTTGGAACAAGGAGCTCAGTCTCCAAGAAAGAGGTCAGAAGGGGTACTGCCAAGCAAGGACCCATATGGGGGATGCCTGGCAATCCCTAAGCCATCCCAGACTCGGGACACATGACCAGTGAATTCCAGGGTCCCTCAAGATCTATAACAGGCCCTCAATCAGAGAGGAATTTGAGGTCAAATGTCTCATTTATGTCTCTGCTTCGATGCAGAGAAATTCACAAAGACCACTTTCTATTGACCGAGGCCTCATCAGTGAGCTTTACGAATTTGGGTCATGGGTCTTGAGCTCAGGGCAATAAGGGCTCCTCAGTTCTGACCCAGACAGGAGGGGCTCTGGTCTTCTCTGCCAGGCTAAAGGATCTTGGACACAATACTGATGTAGCTCAAAGGATACAATAGACATCTGCTATGAAAACATACTGAACGACTGTAAAATATTTTCACCCTGCTTTACTAATTGCATCTATTACCGTCGCGTATTCACAGGCAACAGTAAAGTTTAATGCACTCAAAATGACTCCTCTAAAATGAGGTTGCTACTGGGGGACATTCAAATTCAAGAAAGCCTGCACAAAGCGCATGCTACATGCTAAGCTCTGGACTAGGGGATGCTAGAAATAGAGATGCATGAGCCAGGCCTTGCTCCCCGTGAGCTCAGGGTGCCAGGCGGCAGGTAGCAGACACGTACTCCTGGAACCCAACACCCCCCCCCCCCGGGCGCTGATGCGTGCCACAGTGCCGGGGTTCCTCCCCCTGGCATCTCTCCTCTCTCCACCTATTAATGTTTCAGAGTTTGGATTTGGCTGGCTGAGTCACTCGGCATCGACAGTACTTTGAAAGGACGGAAGCAATGAATAAAAGGCCAAACAGCTAGAGTTCACAAATGTCAAAGTGTTGTGTCTAGGTCATGGAAACAGGCACTAGTGGCCCAGACGGAAGCCACATCTTTTCTTGGTTTGCACTGTGACTATTGCCAGCTCAACTCCAATGGCCTGCAGCCCTTAATATCTCTGAAGCCAGGGTTTACTGCAAACCATAATCTAAAAATATGCTTTCCTTCTGAAACTCATTGACTCGCGGCTCTCTTTCATCAATCATATCCAGGCAGCCACCATGTCCGGCTGATCATTCCTTCAAGATGTATGAAATGTTTCTCTTAATCCAACCCTTCCTGTCTGCCCCCTCCGGCCCCACAGTGCCCAAGCCAGCCCTCTGCACTCAGTCTAGATTCCTGCAGGGGCCTCCTGCCAGCATCCCTCCCAGCAGCTTCTTCCCATTTCTGCCCCATGTCCAAGGTCAGACAACACTAACTAAAGCACAGGCAATTCCAGCAGGTGGAATTTCCTGATCTGAGACATTCAGCAGGGTAACAGAAACTAGTACCAAGCTGGAAGGACCTGATACTGGCAGGAAGAGAAGGGACACGAGACTCTTCGGCTGGGACAGTGGGAAAAGCATCATGAGGGTATAGGGTGTAATCTCACCCTTGAAAACACACGAACAACAACATGATACTCAGAACAGTTCGTGTGTGTGTCACTGTCATGATTCAAGTGAGAAGTGGGCTTCCCATGGTCCTAAATTACATTTTAGTCACTGTTGTCAAGGCAACAGAAAATAAAAACATTTCATTATTGTTTTTTTTTTTAAGTGACAAGCCACTGGAGTGCCTCTCCCCACATGCTGAACCACAGCCCCCCCTACATACACACACATACTTCTCACACCATAGACAAAATGTTCCTGGAACAGTCACTGACCCAAAGATGTTACCGTAAACATACCCTGGGAAGGCCTGACGTCAGTCGGTTCCCATCTTAGACTGTCCTTCTGAACATCACACATCTGTAGAACAGCCAGCTTGACAGACAGGACTTGTATTTTTTTTTTTTAAGATTTCATTTATTTAATTGACAGAGAGAAACACAGTGAGAGAGGGAACACAAGCAGAGGGAGTGAGAGAGGGAGAAGCAGGTTTCCTGCTGAGCAGGGAGCCCGATGCGGGGCTCGATCCCAGGACCCTGGGATCAGGGCGCCTGGGCGGCTCAGTAGTTAAGCATCTGCCTTTGGCTCAGGTCATGATCTCAGAGTCCTGGGATCCAGCTCCAGTCGGGCTCCCTGCTCATCAGGGAGCCTGCTTCCCCCACTCCCTCTGCCTGCTTCTCTGCTTAATTGTGATCTGTCAAACAAATAAATAAAAATCTTTAAAAAAAGAAAAAAAAGAAAGAAACCCAAAAGTTTAAAAACAAAAAGAAAGAAAGAAAGAAAGAAAGAAAGAAAGAGGAAAGAAAGGAGACATTGGGTAAAACAAAGAAATCTGACTAATGTACAACCTCTAGGGGGCACCTGGGTGGCTCAGTCAGTAGAGTATGGGCCTCCTGATCTCAGGGTCCAGTTCAAGCCCCATGTCAGGCATGGCGCCTACTTTAAATAAATAAATAAAATAAAGTATGGGACGCCTGGGTGGCTCAGTTGGTTAAGCGACTGCCTTCGGCTCAGGTCATGATCCCAGAGACCCGGGATCGAGTCCCACATAGGGCTTCTTGCTCGGCGGGAAGCCTGCTACTCCCTCTCTCACTCCCCCTGCTTGTGTTCCCTCTCTCACTGTGTTTCTCTCTGTCAAATAAATAAAATCTTTAAAAAATAAAAATAAAAATAAAATAAAATAAAGTATGAACTTTAGTCTATAATAATGTATCGATGTGGTTCCTTAATTGTAAAAAATGTACCACACTAAGATTAGATGTTAATAATAGGCAAAACTGGGTGTGGGATATAGAGGAACTCTCTGCACTACCCTCTCAATGTTTCTGTAAATCTCAAACTGTTTTACATTTTTAGAAAGTTGAGGGGTTTTCTAAAGACAATGAAACCATGAAGTAGTGGGATGGGGGTGGGGGGATCCATTGTGGTTATACTAAGAACCTAAAGGTAAATGAGGTAAATTTGCCACATAGCAAATCCCTAGTCTCACAGAATGTGCGATGGGAGCAAGGGAAGGAGAAGCCAATTCCACCTACCTAAAAGACGCAGAGAAGGCTTCACAGAGGAAGGGACATTTGGGCTGCAATTAGGGAAGAGGAGAGGCTATCCTGGGCAGGCATTGGTTCTGCAACTTCCTGCCTCCATGACCTTGGGCAAGTCACTAACCCTTTCCAGGCCCCAGTATCGCCATGCAAGCAATTCAGGGGGTGCAATACATGACCTCCTGTCACCTATTCCAGCCCCCAAAACCTTGACACATTCAAACCTGTTCTCCCTCTCGCAGAATGTCTCCAACTAGTAAGCTGTGGGCACAGTCCCTGACCTCCAAACTGCTTACAGAAGGCAGCAAGGGGCGGAGGGCGGAACAAGCCCCACCCACCCTGCGGGCTCACACCTCCCCAGGACTCAAGTCATCCAGGCACTGAACCAGTAGGCCTCAGGCACCATCCTAAGCATGGAGGTCACAGTGATAAAGAAAATCGACAGCCCAGCTATCACAGCATTTCTGTTCTGGTTGGAGGAAAATCCTTGTTGAGGGGGGGACCGACAGTACACGAGATCGGAGAGCACATGAGAGGATACGGGCTGTGGAGAAAAATCAAGAAAAGCAAAGAGACTGTAGGAATGTGGGGCAGGAGTTTGAGTCGGGAATGGCCAGGAACACCTCGGCTGAGCAGGAGACTGCCACTGCCGAGAAAGGGCTGCGGGCTGGAAGCGGCCAGCTCTGCAGCTATCTCCTGGGGGGGGGAGGGGGGGAGTGTATCCCAGGCCAGGGGAGGGACCTGCAGAGCTACAAGGAACAGAGAAGAGAGAGTGAAGGGCACCAGTGGAAATGGCCAGAACCATAAAGCAGGGAAGTCAGAGTCAGGACTCCCGGAAGCCATGGGAGGGTTTTAAGCAGAGGGGCATGATCTGACTTGAGTTTTAACAGAATCACTCTGAGTGAGAGCTACAAACAGGGAAGGGGGCGGGCAAGTGCAGGAGCAGGCCCCTCTGGGGGAAGGGGGGAAACTTGGGTGGTGTTGGAGGGCCAGAGGAGGGAATCCAGTAAGGATTCTCCTTACTGGAGAGCAGGCCACACCACATCCCCTTCCAAGCATCCCAGAGAGGACATGTCAAGACCTGCCTTGGAGCATGCTTCTCATCAGGTGGCCCAGGAATTAAACCCTGCGTTCTTTCGTTCTTTCGACAGAAGCAAGAAGAAGCCTCACAAACAGTGGGCGCCTATAAAGAAAGTATTCCTTTTTATCTATAAAGCCCAGTAATCCCACTGCAACTGGAAAGCAAGCAACAAACTACAGCAGTGGGCTTTCTGAAGCCCTCCCCACTCCCAACCCCAGCCAACAGAAAACACCCGTGAAAAGAGAAAAAGAGACCCCCCCCATTAACCCAGCTGCCACATGAAAAGGAGGCTATTATTTAAGCAGTGCATAACTTCCCCCACGATACTGATATGGCAGAAACTTCTCAGAACAGCTCCAGCAACCAGCTGAAGAAGGGAAACTAGGAACCAGGGCAGGCAGGCACAAAAAGCCTTCTGCCAGCTACTTAGATATTTTAATTCTCTGTTGCCTCAGTAGCTAAATAAGCGCGGAGAACAAGCAGGAGGGGAATACTAATTAGAGTTAATTAGACCCTGCCCTCTTCTGCCTCAATCCTCCTTATAAAAAGCCCCCTCCCCCCAATTCAAGGATGGTGGGGCTAAAATGTCAAGACCTGGGGCAAAGAGCAGTGTCCAGACCTAGCCCACTGTCTGCATGTTGCTGCCCTGTTATTTCTAAACCTAGGCCTGGGCACCTGAAGAGAGGTGCAAAGCCAAGGCCCAACTCCAGTGGCCCCCTCACAGGCCTTGGAACCTGGATTGCAAGGGAGAGTGCTTCCAGCGGGAGCTCACAGAACAGAATAAAGGGCTCTCTCTCTTAGGATTCAGAGCATTCTAATTTGCAGGGCATTTCCTAAAAGAACATTTGGGTTTTTTTTTAACGGACGATGACAGCAACTATGACTCCAGTGCCACAGCAAGATCATTACCCGCTCCTCCCCCTTCCTTCTGAAGGGGCAAAGGCCTCACCCCAGAGCAACGCTTCCCTGGTTCTGTGGGGAGACCCTATCTGAAAGTCCTGTCTGGAGGCCCTGGGCCATGGGATGAGGAGAGCAGAAGATAACACTGGAACAAGAGGGGGCTGTCAGCCTGCTCGGGGCTTGTTTGAAATGAGCCCTCTAAAATTAAAAGTCTGTTTCCTGCTGGATTAGGCACCGTAGTGAAAGCAACAGTTGGGCAGCCTGGCCCCTGGTCTCGGGACCCCCGAGCAGGCTCGGCCCTGCAGGTCCCCTCCTTCTTTCACTGCTCAACAAAGTTTTCCTTTCCAATCATGATCCTAGTAGCAAGACAGGAAACGTGCTCTGGCGGGGGGGAAAAAGTACCTGAGTGCTACAAGAGAAAGAGAAGAGAAGGAAAGGAAGAGGAAAGAAACAGTTTCGAACTCTTCTGGTGGCTGGCTCCGCAACACTGGGGCACGAGGGGAAATCACAGACGTGAGTCCGCCCACCTAACCTTGAGAAGCTCCAGGGCTAAGAGGGAGAGGACGGGTCTGGAAGCCTGTGACCTTGGCTCTGCTGGCCCACAGCGGACTGGCTGAGCTCTCACAGGGCAACAGCCGAAGAAAGGGGAGCTCTGAAGGAGTTGGAGAGAAACCACCATGGCTCCATGCTTTTCTCCCGACCTAAGCTGCATCACGTGGGACAGAGGGCCCTGGACTGAGAAGCTCTGAGATCAGCAGACAAGGAGAGTGGGCAAGTTACTTCACCCTTTTGGGCCCATGTGAAAAAATGAAGATCGTTGTGAAGATTGCAAGCGAACTGTGAAAAATAGAAATCACAATGCAAATGCAAAGCAATATATGAAAAGAATTCTTCACAACTGGAAACATTTGAGTTTTTATTAGAATCGGAGAATGTCAAGCTGCAGGGGAACTTAGAAATCCTCTCCTTTTGCAGTTCCCAAACTTTGGGATTTCACGGAACATGATGAACAGAGCAGGGGGTAAGTTTATACAGGATGGCCAGATTTATTTTGCCAAAAAGAAAAACTACCCTCTATCATCACTACAAATCATTAAAAGAAGTTTTCCCACCAAAAATAAAAAAGACGTAATTTCAAATTAAAGGACAGTCCTTGTGAGAGGCAGGGGGCCACTGGCAAGGATGAACTCCTGTGTGTGACAGCCCCTTCATCTTTCTCTTTGTATTTCCCTGAGGACGCAGGAAAACATGACCAGGGGCTGGCAGCCAGATGGGTATCTGGAACCACTGATCTGCTCCAAGCTCCAGAGTGATTATTTTCCCATTAAAGAAGTCTTGCTACAGTATTAACTCTGAATTCGAGCCTAAAGGAAGTTTTTGTTTGCCCAGAACGCTCCTCCTCTCGGATAAACCTTCAGCTGCCTTGCTAAATGAGGCACCACAGGGGACCAGTCCCCTCTCGCTGGGGGCAGCCAGGCACAAGACCAATCAAGTGCCTTGGGTTTGCAAGCCAAAAGAGCAACTAAGCCCCCCAGGACACAATTCTTTCCTCCGGGAAAGGGGAAAGAGTGGAGCCTCCTGCTTTTTTTGGAGGGCTTGGGGGTGGCTTATCTGCCCGGCAGCCAGGCGCAAAGCAGAGCATCCTCCCTGTGGGGCCTCCTTTCCTGCATCATCCAGCCGCCTCCCAGCTCCGAAAACTTATTAGATCAGGTAACTGAGGGCTCCTCACACAGCGGCCAGCCCTTGACAGTGTCGCGCCAAAGCAACTGCACACCCCCTAACCCTGCGCCCCAGAACGCTCCGGAGTTATGGGAATGTGGGGGGTGGGGTGGCGAGTGATGGTAAATCTCCGGATAAAGCCAAGGCAGAAGGCATCAGATCGCAAGTCCAGGTGGGGCTGTGGCTTGGGACGCCGGTCTCCCTCGGGTTTTGCGGTGGCTTGGGGGAAGAAGCGAGGGACTACAACATGAAAGGAAGGCGGTCGACCCAGGTGCAAAGAAACCCTAGCATACACTAAGGGGCCCTGAGCACCCACCCGCAGTTCTAAGAGACCAGCCCTCTCCCGAGTAGCGGGGGCTCCAGCAAGGGCTCCAGGTCTCTCGCCCCGCCCTGCTGCCCTTCGCCTCTGTGAGCACCGGGGCACCCGCGGCATCCGTCGGCGCCTCCCCGCAGCCCGCCCGCCCCCGGCCGGCCACAAGGGCCGCTTTGTGCCTGGGACTGCGGGGCCCCGGCCCCCTCGCAGGGTGGCGGCGGCCCTCCCCCGGCACTGGGCGCGGGCGCACGCGGGCCGGTCAGCAGCCGGGCAAGGCTGTTTACACAGGAAGGGAAGGCTCCTCCTCGGCGGGGGACTGACCGGCGGCCGAAGACAGCGCGTCCGGGCGGCTGCGGGCCGCGCGCGGGGTGGCGCACTCACCTCGCGAACCCCGCACTCGGCCGTACCCCGCGGCTCGCCCCTCGGGGGCCCCAGAAGACACTCTCCGCTTCCGACGGCGCCCCCCACCCGGGCCTCCACGCCGCCTGCGGGCGGCTGCTCGCGGGACAAAGTTTCTCGGCGCCGCGGGCGGCCCGGCTTACCTGGGAGGCTGGGCACGAGCGCGCAGAGCCCGAGCAGGCAGGCGTACAGGGGCGCCGCGGCCCGCGGCATGGTGGGGGCGCCCGGCCTCAGCGGCGGCGCGGGCGGTGGGCTCCGCGGGGGCCCAGGGCGGGGGCCGGAGCGCGGGGGCCGAGGGCCGGGGGCCTCAGCCGCATGCCGGGCTCAGAGCGCCCGTGGCCGGGCGGGAGACGCTGGCGGCTGCGCTGGCCCGCGCCCCGCAGCCACCATCCCTCACACGGCGCTCGCAGCCGAGTCCCGGGGCTGCCCGGGGTGGGGTGGGGGTGGGTCGCGGCTGGGGACGGCCCTGGCCCGGGAGGGGCGGGCTCCGCGCTGGGGCCGCGACTTGGGCCCCGGGACGCTCCGCCGCACTCTGCCCTCCGCCTCCGCCCCTTCCCTTCCTCCCTCCCGCCCGCCGGGCTCCACTTTCCTCCCTCTTCTCTCCTCCCCTTCTCCCTCCTTCCAAGCCCCCGCCCGGCTGCCACCCGGTCAGTTTACAGCGGGGCGGGGCGGGGCGGGGCGAGCTCCGGGGCCGGGCCAGCTCCGCCCCGCGCCGGGACCTGCCCGGGACACGGAGCCCCGGGCTCCCAGGTGGAAGTGCCTTTTGGAATGCTGGCGGCGGGTGGGCGAAGTCGCTCGGGAGGGTCTCGCTGTGCTTTCTCAGCAGCCGGGCGCCACGGGGAGGGGGTGGGGGACGCCCCCCATTGCTTTGGGTTGCTAAATTTGGGGAGGGAGAGCAGGTACGGTGAGATCCCGCCGTGGCCGTCAGGTTCTGCCAAAGTCGCACAGCCGGCCGCGCGCTCGCGGGAGGAGCGACCCAAGCGCCTGCGGGTATAATAGAAGATGAGCTTGGTCGGGAAGGGAGGGCATGTGGGGCGTGGAGACATGGGTAATGTCCAGTTCTCCCTCCAACAGCGCTTTGCCCTTTCCGAGGATTCGAGACCCGACGATATGCCGCTATGCTTCCTTTTCCTTATTTCGACGCGCTGGAGGTTTTCGTGAAGCTAAACTGTTAAACAGATGCTCGGACTTTCAGTTTATCCTTTCAATCTGAGCCGGTTGTGAAACCGCCACGGAGAGGTGAGAGTGAGGAGCTTCCCCTGACAGCGCGCGCAGGGCAGGTGGCCTTGGGCTGGGCCTGGGGCCCTATGAATGGATGAAGACTGGAATGGTTCATAGGCAGGAGGGGAAGAGGTGGCCTTTGTGTGGAAGACAATAGAAACAGGTTGCCTACCACGAACAGAGAACACTCTGCTAACCAGGCACTGTACTAAGTTACCACCTTAACTCACATAATCCTTCCCACAACCCTACTGTTGTTACCCAGATGAGAAAAGTGAGGCACAGAGGTGTTACCTTGTGGGAAGAAATGACAGAGCTGGGATACCCCTCCAAAGGTTCAGAATGCCTTTGCCAAAAACAAAAGCGGTTAAGGAGTAAAGAGCAAAGTGATAGCTCCCAAGGGCCAGGCGGGAAATAGTTCCAACTGTCCAGATGAAGGAGTTTGGAATTTAATCTTCATTTGTGCCCTCTTCCACTCCCAGACTCTGCCAAGTTGGAGCCCTGATGCCTAAGGAAGTAAATTTGTTCTTGTAGTATGCCATGCCTAGGGGCAAAGCTCCAGATCTCACTGAGGGCCAGCATTTTGTCCTTAAAGTGAGTGCCAGCGTTGCACTCTGTAACATCCCGTGTTTGTTCTGATGTAACAGTCACACTCATCCCCAAATACTTTTCAGTAGAAGTGGTGCTGCAGAGGCTGGGTCTATCTGAGGTCTTTCTGCTTCTCAAGAGAGTGGCCTTGGGAGCAACTCTTATCCAGCCTTGGGAGGCAATGATCATAAATAACGGGAAACTAGAGAAGAGAGTTTGAACTGGGAGCTGTCATGTATCAAGTGGTGATTCTAGAAGATTTGTCTGGCAGAGATGGAAAGAAAGTTAAGTCTCAAAAACTGAGTAAATATTGCATTGATAACCATACTAATTTGCATTTATCTAGCAACCTCTAAATTTATGCCTTTCCGTGTCTGATCTGTACACCACTTTTCCCCACCCTTAAAATGGTGTTTTCACAGTTCAGACCATTATTTGCTCATGTGCAATAAATGATACGCAAAAGGACAAATACTGTATGACTCTACCCATGTGACATATTAAAATAAGCAAATTCATAGTGTTGGAAAGTATAATAGAGGTTACCAGGGACTGGAGAGACCTGGGAATGGGGAGTTACAGACCCCTGTTTACCTAGACGGCACCTGGAAAGTGCTGCAATCAAATCAGCCCCCATCCTGTCCCACCTGGTGGTTCCCAACCTGCCCAGACCTGCCATAAGCCTTCTTCCATGCTGCATTATCTTACCCTGAAAATGCCTCTTCTAATCCCTCTGAAGCTTTTGGTTGTTGGCTTGTGGCTTCTATCCTGTTCCAGAACTCTTCATTCTTTTTATGAAGCTGGAGGATAGAAATGTCCTTGACTTCCTCAAATGGGCAAAGTCAAGGTGCATTGATGCATGCCCTCAGCGCGGGGAGACCAGCAGCGCTTCTCACAGCTCCTGAAACAGCTTCCCTTGGGCTGCCCTGGGCACAAGCCACTGCTGGTCATCGCTGAGCTTCTGAGCTTAAAGGACACTGCTGGCTGGACTGGGTGTGACTCTCAAAGTTTGAGCAAGGATAACCCAGAGAAATTCTATGTTTCTTATTAGCTGTATTTATTTCTTTTAAATATTTGTTTATTTATTTAAAAGGGAGGGTATGTGCATGCACGAGCGCGTGAGGGGTTGTGAGGAGCAAGGGGCAGAGGGAGAGGACAGACAGAATCCTCAAGCAGACCCCCCCACTAAGCGAGGAGCCAGGAGCTCAGAGCCCGAGGAAGGGTGTGATCCCAGGACCCTGAGGTCATGGCCAGAGGCAAAATCAAGAAAGAGTCAGCTGCTTAACAGACTGAGCCACCTAGGCTCCCCTGATTCCTATAAGTTTTAAAACAGAGGGGTGACTGGGTGGCTCTGTAGGTGAAGCCTCCCAGGCTAGTTACTTCCAATCCAGTCATGATCTCATGGGCTGGGGGCTGGGCTCCACACTCAGCGGGGAGTCAGCTTGAGGATTCTCTCTCCCTTGCCCTCTGCCCCTCCCCCATTCACGCTTGTGCGACCACACTCTCACTCTTTAAAATAAATAATCTTTTTAAAAAATAAAAATGAAACAGGGTTGGGGCACATGGTGGCTCAGTCGTTAAGTGTCTGCCTTCATCTCAGGTCGTGGGATGGAGCCCCGCATCGGGCTCCCTGCTCGGTGGGAAGCCTGCTTCTCCCTCTCTCACTCCCGCTGCTTGTATTCCCTCTCTAGCTGTGTTTCTGTCAAATAAGTAAATAAAATCTTGAAAAATAAAAAATAAAAATACCAAATTCTATTTCTTTTTATAGGAAGATGTTCCTTTTTTTTTTTTTTAAGCTTTTATTTATTTATTTAACACGTAGAACACATGCAGGAGGAGGACCAGGCAGAGGGAGAAGCAGGCTCCCCGCTGAGCAAGGAGCCCAATGTGGAACTGGATTCCAGGACCCTGGATCATGACCTGTTCCTTACAGGTCTTTCTCTTCCTGTACACCATGGTCCTGGTTAGGAAAAAATAATCCCTGTCTCAGAGTCTACAGCCCCTAAAGGACTGCCGAAACAGACCTAACGGCAACCTCCAGGTAATAAATAAACACAGGAAATGAGCAAATGATGAGTCCTGGTGAGGATACTAGGTCCCAGTTTTGGTGAAAATAGCCTACAATGTTAACTGGCCTTTAGCAGGTCCTTTAGTGATTTTTGTTTGGGGGTTAAGAATGCACACTGGGGTTATGCTGAGCCTGAGGTAGGTAGAATTCCACACTGAGAAATGGAATACAAAACAGGTCTTGACAGAGATTCTCAGCAATAAGGAAAGGGGTTTTATTTGTGGTTGTTGCTCGTAAAGTCCAAATGTATTTCTCTGAAGCTAGGTGACACACGGAGCATGAGACTTATTTATGAGGTAGCCCGCACACCCGTAGTAAACAAGGTGGGTGTTTCTACCCTCTCTGTTCATATGCTTATCAGTTCTGAAAACACTCATTATTATTATCTTTCTGAGAGCAATTTTTCAAAGGCCAGTTTTGAAAATACTTTTAAGATCATATTTTCCAGAAGGAATATATGTTTTCTGGCTCTCATGAACTAAAACATTAAAAAATAATATGCCTAAATAAAATTACAGTAAAAGTTATTATGTTTTTCAACTAATTTTTGGCATGTTTTCTTTTTAGAAAACTTTTCTTTAAAATTGTCCAGAGGAGGCCACTGGAGTCCTTCCCTAAATGCCCCTTTTCCACTCTAGCAAAGCCATCACAAATTGTTTCTGTCTTTCTAGAAGCTGCCTCACACCACCTAAAGGCATAGATTCTTTTCCAGTTATTTCAATAAAAAGTATAATGAATGAATACAAGCACACACATACACACACACCTTTCCAATTAATTATGTCTAGAGACTTCGAGAGTAAGTGGCAGGAAAAAAGGAGTGAGTAGGGAATGGGGAAGGGACACAGGCATCCCACACAGGGAGCAGTGTGGTCCATAGAGATATGGCCTGGGGAAAAGCCACAGAGTAGGAGGATGGGACAGAAAGCCGTGATCGCCAGGGACACAGGCGAGGATGGAGACATCTGCAGACAGGAAGGAAGAAACCAGTAACTTGGGCCTGCTCCCGGAAGCTGAGCCAGCTTTCTGTCCTGGCCACTTCAGTACCACTTTTTTTTTGTCCTCCTTTTCACCTACACTCCATTCCCTCACCTGCCAGCTCCCACTTCCTTCCTGCCTCTCTCTTCTGCCTTGCCTTAGCTCCATCAGTGGTCCTTTTTTTTTTTTTTTAAGATTTTTATTTATTTGACAGAGACAAACACAGCCAGAGAGGGAACACAAGCAGGGAGAGTGAGAGAGGGAGAAGCAGGCTTCCCGCCGAGCAGGGAGCCCGATGTGGGACTGGATCATGACCTGAGCCGAAGGCAGTTGCTTAACCAACTGAGCCACCCAGGCACCCCTCCATCAGTGGTCCTTAAAAGAATGCTTAGCTAGGAGTTCTGCAGGTTTTCAAAAGGTAAGGCAAGCTCCTGACCCCCTTGTTCTGGGGGGGCAGGTTGGAGGTTGGAGACTGAGAAGCTGCTTCAGGATCCCATCTGCAAGAAGCCACGGGCCAAAGCCCTGCGCGAGGCAGCAAGTACCAGCCTGGGACCCAGCTTTGGCCTGTGTGCACCGGCTGCTGTCATTTGGTGGAATATAGCTCTTCATATCTAACGGCTAGTAGAGGAAAACTAGAGATCTGGGCTCTAAATTGGAAGGAGTGAGTTCCAGTTTCAAGGTCGTAATCTAGCTGAACAACCATGTAACTTCCTGCCCACCTTGGACCTCAGTGTGCTGGTGTGGAGAGAGAAGACTTTAATCCAGGCCGTACCTGGCTTTGTAATGACTACTGGTGAAGTCAGATGTGTTTGGCACTGGGCAGCAGGCTCTGGTTTACATAACCTATTGTACCAACTGAAAACTGCCCTTCTAAAAGCTACCGCTCTTTAACGGAGGGCGCAAGGCCCGTGGGAAGACTGTGAGGATCTGTCTTGAGCATAGCCTCTGCAGGTGGTCGCCCCAGCTCTTTATTTTTTATTTTTTAAAGATTTTATTTATCTATTTGACAGAGAGAGACACAGCTAGAGAGAGAACACAGCATGGGGAGTGGGAGAGGGAGAAGCAGGCTTCCCGCTCAGCAGAGAGCCTGAAGCTGGGCTGGATTCTGGGACTCCGGGATCATGACCTGAGCCGAAGGCAGTCGCTTAACAACTGAGCCACCCAGGCGCCTCCTCCCCAGCTCTTTTTTTTTTTTTTTTTTTAAAGATTTTATTTATTTATTTGACAGAGAGAAACACAGCTAAAGAGGGAACACAAGCAGGGGGACTGAGAGAGGGAGAAGCAGGCTTCCCGCTGAGCAGGGAGCCCAATGTGGGGCTCGATCCCGGGTCTCCAGGATCATGACCTGAGCCGAAGGCAGTCGCTTAACCAATGAGCCACCCAGGCGCCCCCCTCCCCAGCTCTTTAAGTGATGTCCCAGGAGATTCTGTCAGCTCCCTAGCTCAGTTACTCTGGCTGTAAACTCCTTTTTTGATACTCCTTCTTCCCTAGCTTCTGTAGAGATAGGTCGCCATCCACTCTAACAT
Source organism: Spilogale gracilis (assembly GCA_004023965.1). Classification (NCBI taxonomy): domain Eukaryota; kingdom Metazoa; phylum Chordata; class Mammalia; order Carnivora; family Mephitidae; genus Spilogale; species Spilogale gracilis. The sequence goes on along the minus strand of PITA01000451.1, from coordinate 155,128 downwards.
TTCAGAGATCATAACACATGATGTCTGCAGTGCCCACCGGAGGTCCCTCCTAGGTTCCAATAAACATTCCAACCCCAAGCCTTCCAGAGGCCATGCTTGACTTTACTCAAAAAATGTGGCTGGGGGCGCCTGGGTGGCTCAGCTGGTCAGGCCTCCAACTCTTGGTTTCAGCAGAGCATGATACCAGGGTCAGGAGATCAACCTCCAAGCAGGATCCGAGCTCAGCAGGGAGTCTGCTTAAGATCCTCTCCCTTTGGGACGCCTGGGTGGCTTAGTTGGTTGAGCGACTGCCTTCGGCTTAGATCATGATCCCGGAGACCTGGGATCCAGTCCCGCATCTGGCTCCCTGCTCGGCGGAAAGCCTGCTTCTCCCTCTCTCACTCCCCCTGCTTGTGTTCCCTCTCTGGCTATGTTTCTCTCTGTCAAATAAATAAAATCTTTAAAAAAAAAAAAAAAGATACTCTCCCTTTACCTCTTCCCCCCACCCCCCCAGTAAATAAATAATTATTGGCTGGGTGGCTCAGTCAGTTCCGCATCCCACTCTTGATTTCAGCTTGGCTCATGATCTCAGGGTTATGGGATTGAGCCCCGCTTTGGGCTCTGCATGCCCCTCTCCCTCTCTATATATAAAATCTTTTTTTTTTAATGTGGCTAAGAGCCACAGCAGACCAGCATGGCAGCATCCAAGACACAGAGCTCCAGGATCAGCCTAGCATAGCACTCAGCTCAGGGGCAAGGAGGTGGGAGACCTCTCGCATAGGTGTAGACTCTGTGGCTTACAAGCCCTTCTATTTTCAAATAGTTCCGTGGGTTTCCAGCTTCTTCACAAAGACAAATGCAGTTCTAAGGGGTCTGCATGCTCAGAGAGGCCCAGAAGATGGTGCCCAGTTGGGTATGTATCGTTCATTCAAATAACCGCTGTAAGACATGCCCCCTTGTCCCTCACTTGGACCCTGGGGCTTTAGAGAAGTAATAATAAGTGACAGAGCTGACATCTCCTGACTTCAGGGACCACTCTCCTTTCTATGGTATCACAGCTGCCTCATTTGGAATTTCTGATCTTCAGTGTGACTGCAACATGGTCTTAATATAATTTGAGTGTATTTTAAAGAAATACACAGTACTACTTTAATATTTTCTAAAGAGCAATGTCATCTAATAGGTGGTCTTCTGATTACTTTAGAAAATATTTGTGTGCAAATTAAATGAGTTAATGCATCTAAAAATTCCTGGTACATAATAGGCATTCAGTAATTATTCGTTGAATCTGCCTTGTACATCCTAAATTGGGGAGGCAGACCTAAAGGACTTCTAAGGACAATAGCTCTGACCTACTAGCTGTTCAAAGTCAGGTCCAACAGGTGGCCCCTCCAGGATTATGACAGACCTTTTGTTACACAGAGTGCTGTGAATTCTAGTGCCCTTCCAGCACCTGTCCCCAGCCACACTGAAATCTCCGCCGGCAGCAAACACAGGACCTTTCACCCTCAGATCAATATGCCAAATGTAGTTAGCGGTGGGGGTTGGGGCTCTTAGTGGAGGTCACCCGAATCACTGTTTTCTGAGTGGTGCACAGGACAGAGTCAAGCGAGACCTGAAGCAGAATGTGCATGAGCCATAACTTGAGGAAGCTGGGCTCCCTCCTTCCAAAGAGACAACTGGGGGCTTGCAAGTTACTCTACATGAGAAGACAGGACTTGAGAGGTGCCTGGGTGGCTCAGTCAGTTAAGCATCTGCCTTCTGCTCAGGTCCTGGTCCCAGGGTCCTAGGATGGAGCCCCGCCTTGGGCTTCCTGTACTGCAGGGAACCTGCTTCTCCTTCTGCCCTTCCCTGCTGCTTGTGATCTCTCGCTCTCTTTAATAAATTAAAATCTTTTAAAAAATAAAAAAATATATAACTATTACAGAAGACAGGACTGAGTGAACATCTCAATAATTGTAGTTGTTTAGCCTGCTCTTTAGAAAAAGTACATACTTGGTGTAACCGAAAGACCGGGAATCCAATGGTGATGTCGCCCTCAAGGCCCTTTGCCCCACACCCTGGCATTTCAGCCTCCAAACACATTCTCACCTCTGCATATTGGTGTCTCTTCTCCACAGAAGGCTTTATCCCTCATCTTTTCCAACGTGTAGTCTCTGACTCACCCTTCAATACCTAGTCCAAATCTTCCAGAACTGACTTTTGCAGAATGTTTTCCTTGTCTCACCTGGAGACAGAAGAAAATTCTTCTAAAGGACCACATGTCATGACTGTGGGCTCAGAAAATCAGGCTTGCAAAAATTAACTGAGTCTTTGATGATTTTGTCCCAAGCTTCTTTGAATAAAGGAACCCATATTTCAGAGCATGGAGGTTAAGGGGAAGATCCCCAGTCTGCACCCCAGGCATCTCCCAACATCATTCTCTAAGAAAGAACAGGTGTTGGTGAGGATGAGGAGAAAGGGGAAGCCTCCTACACTGTTGGTGGGAATGCAAGTTGGTGCAACCATTTTGGAAAACGGTATTGACGTTTCTCAAAAAGTTGAAACTTGAGCTATCCTATGACCCAGCAATGGCATTACTGGGTATTTACCCCAAAGATACGAATGTAGTGACCCGAAGGGGCACGTGTACCCCGATGTTTATACCAGCAATGTCTACAATAGCCAAACTATGGAAAGAGCTCAGATGTCCATTGATAGACAAGTAGGTTAAGAAGATGTGGTAAGGGGTGCCTGGGTGGCTCAGTTGGTTAAGCAGCTGCCTTCGGCTGAGGTCATGATCCTGGAGACCCGGGATCGAGCCCCACATTGGGCTCCCTGCTCAGCAGAAGCCTGCTTCTCCCTCTCTCACTCCCCCTGCTTGTGTTCCCTCTCTGGCTATGTTTCTCTCTGTCAAATAAAAAAATAAAATCTTAAAATAAAAAAAAAAAGAAAATGTGGTTTAAAAAAAAAGTGGTACACAGACACACACACACAATGGAATATTATTCAATCATCAAAAATGAAATCTTGCCATTTGCAACACCGTGGATAGAACTGGAGGGTATTATGCTAAGCAAAATAAGTTAATCAGAAGTTATCATATGATCCCACTGATACATGGAATTTAAGAAACAAAACAGAAGATCACAGGGGAGGAGGCGCCTGGGTGGCTCAGTTGTTAAGCGTCTGCCTTTGGCTCAGGTCATGATCCTGGAGACCCGGGATGGAGCCCCGCATCAGGCTCCCTGCTCTGCGGGAAACCTGCTTCTCCCTCTCTCACTCCACCTGTTTGTGTTCCCTCTCGAGCTGTGTTTCTCTCTGTCAAATAAATAAAATATTTAAAAGAAAAAAAAAAAAGATTCTATCTCTTCCTCTCCCTCTGCCCCTCCCCCCAAAAAAGGAAGAAAACCGTGATTATCTGAATAGTTGTACCAAATTTTATGTACCATAATATGATATTAACACTACTTCAATACTCAGGTGTTTTAGAGCCAATAAAGGGAACAATGTATGATCTCTAATGACCCAGTTAAAATGGTGCAAATATTACAAGAGTGAGCTAACATCATGTTTCCCTGGCCAAGAGCAAGCATTGAAGAGACCAGGAAAAAGTAGAGGGGAAATTATTCAGAATTAGTGCAATCAAAATTAAGGATGTCAAAAGAGCCTTTGAAAAGAACTGCCCTCTCAGAGCTAGGGTTTTCTGAAAGTCAAAGGCTATAGCGCCACCTACTGGCCATGGAACTTGCCCAGCTACTGGGAAGGGTTGGGGGGGACATGGCCCCAGAGATTAACAGTTTTGGTGTTGGTGGCAACGGGAGGCCTGTCTTCCTTCTCCAGAGGAGGCTCAGAGCCCACTGAAGCTTCTTACGCACAACCGACTCCTGGTTTCTAGACTTTCAGGGGAAAGAATGGGAAATGATGTGATCTGGGCCTCAGCTGTGCGGAGCCAAACCACTCGCTAATCCAAAACAGTGATTCTCAAAATCTGCTACACATTCCCGTCACCCTGCGGGGCTTAAGCAATCCCAAGGCTCGGGCTGCCCTGGACCACTGGAGTGCTCTGGGACCCAGGCATCAGTAAGTTTTAAACCTTCTCAGGTGACTCCAAAGCACAGCTGAGACCTGTCGTTCGCCAGACAGTGTCCCATCTCCAGCTCAGTTCCCCCAGTGCTGACCTCAGAGAACCTTCAGTCCAGTGGAGAGACCAGCAGAATAACGTGTACACCTTCCTGTCTTGTCTTAGGGCCGCGATCAGAGGGTGCCTCTGTCAAGGTCAGAAAGACCCCTGTGTGAGTCCCCTCTCCACTTAAAAATCAGCTCTATTGAGAAATAACCAACATACAATGATCTGTACATATATGAAGTGTACCACTGGAAAAGTTTTGATGCACCTGTGAAACCGTCACCACAATGAACCATCACCACGTGATGAACATACCCCCCAAGACCGAGCCGGGAGAGTCCGCTTGACATTGCTCTTTCACAGTTATTTAATATTCCATGCCAGGCATCTTGCTGGGGAGAAGGAAAGCCAGACTCACCATGCGCCACCTCCTTCCTGGGGGGAGTGGCTTCAGGGTGCTGCTGGGGGATGTGAAGGAGGCGTACCTGTACTCCGAGAGGGCTGTTGGAGCAAGGAGAGGATTGAGGAACGCTGGTCAGAAGGAGTGATGGTTTAACTGATCCAGGTGATTATGAGACAGCTGAAGGAAAGGGCTTTTCTTTTTTTTTTTTTAAGATTTTATTTATGTGAGAAAGAGAGAGAGAACAAAGGCAGGAGTAAAGGCAGGCAGAGGGAGAAGCAGACTCTCCGGTGAGCAGGGAGCCTGATGCAGGGCTCGACCCGGGACCTGGGGTTCATGACGTGAATTGAAGGCAGATGCTTAATCGACTGAGCCATCCAGGTGCCCCTCCACCCCAGTTTTAAAAAATAAGATTCTAAGAAAAGGGCTTTCCCAGTGCAGGGTACAGCACGAGTGGAGAAATGGAGGTATAAAGCAGAGATGTGTTTGCGGAGCAGGACCTAGGGGGTGGGGAGACATCCAGCCATGCTGGAGCTGTCGATGGCAGCCTGGTGACCAGGAGTCATGAGCCACAAGAGTCTGCTTCAGTTCTGTGAGCTTTGTTCTCTCAGTGGAGAACCCATGAAAGCCTTAAACAAGGGAGCAGATTCACATCTTAGAAAGTTCGATCTGTCAGCCCTCCAAGGCAGGGGGACAATAAGCTTGGAAAACTTTTGCAAAGTTCCCAGTGAGCAGAAACAAATGACTTATAGGTCATATTATGTAAGAATCAAAAGCGACTTTGAATGTGAGAAAGTCATTTTCATAAACATTACACGTATGCGTATTTATAGAGCATTCCTTTTATTTAAACAACAGCAATGAAAGTCTGTGAAAAATGGGTGATACTGTGGTCGTGAAGCCCCGCATTTGTCATGAAGCCCAGGACACTGGAGAAGTGATGGAAACTGGCACGCTGAGGTGCAGTGGGCCACAAGGAAGGGGGGTACCCTTTAGAAAAGAGGTTCAAACAGCCTACTTCTAACACTGAATCCAGAATCATCTTCAAATGTAGGGGTGCCTGGGTGGCTCAGTTAAGTCTGCCTTTGGCTCAGGTCACGTCCTGGGCTCGAGACCTGTGTTGGGTTCCCTGCTCAACGGGGAACCTGCTTCTCCCTCTCCTCCCAGCTCGTGCTTTTTCTGTCTTTCTCAAATAAATAGTAAAAGAAAAAAAGTCAACCAATTTTAAGTTATACCTGCATTACTTCTGCTGCTGTGAACTGATTCATGGCTAATGTCTTTACAGGTATTAAGAGCTCCTAAGAGTGTTTCTTTGATCTCTTTTACCACCTAGCCTTGTAAACACAAGAGTAAAAACAAGTGGCATCAGTGAGGATGTTTTCAGCTCCAGAAATAGAAAGAACTACTCACAGTGGACCAACGATAAAGTCCAGATGCTTCAGGCATGGTCTGATCAGAGCTCCCACTCCATTTTTCCATGGTTCTCTTAGCTCAGCAAAACTGAAGTAGTCCAAGGCCTCACATTCTTAAGCCCACTTCATCAAAAGAACAGAGTTTCTTTCCCCAAGTCTCCTACTAAAGTTTGGGCTTCATTCTAATTGTACCCACGTATGTCATGTGCTCAATAAACCTATCACCGGATTGGGGTTCCACAGGTCGGCTTGGAGCTGGGGGTCAGAATGGTCCCACCCAAAATGCTTGGCTACAGCGCAATGGGAGAGAAGTAGGGTGTGTGTGGGACAGCAGCCAGAAATATCTTCCACATGATTAAAAAATTACCCTGGGTGATCTAACAGCCCCTAATGAGGACTGCAGGTATCAGTCAGTCCGGTTTGCCATGGATCATGGCTGCTATTGGAAGGGAGCCTAGAAGCACCTGGTGGCTAGGCTCTTGATTTCAACTCAGATCATGATCTCAGGATGCTGAGATCAGCCCCCTGTTGGCTTCATGCTGAGCAGGGAGTCTGACTGAGGTTCTCTTATCTCTCTCTCCCTTAAAAAAAATTTTTTTTAATTAAAGGAAAGAAAGAAAGAGAAAAGGAAAAGAAAGGAAGGAGGAAGGAAGGGAGGGAGGAAAGAAGGAAGGAAGGGAAGAAGGGAAGGGGGGAGGGAAGGAGGGAGGGGAGGGAAGGAGAAGGGAGGGAGAGAGAAAGACAGACTGACTCCCTGTTATGTGTGTCACCGAAGGGCCCAAAGACACGGAAGGACACCACCTACCAAAGATACTTTATTTGTTACCCTTTACAGTATAGTCAAGAACAAATAATAACAAATAAAAATAACTTGCAAGGGGACCAGACATTAGACATAAACAAGGACACCACTAACATGAAAGCACGTGCTGGCGGCCACAGGGAAGGCGGAGGCCTCTGGGAAGGACCTCTGGCGTCGCCCCCTCCTCCACCATCGCCAAACAGAATCCGTAGTTTCAAGGTGTCTTCCCGCTCTTGCTCCTGATGTGTTGTCTTCACACTTCCTTAGGCTCCAAGTCGTGGGTAAGACGTGACTCGGGGGAAATGTCCGCTCGCTCAAGGAGGAGGGGGATCGCAGGACCAAGGTGGATCCCGTGTGCGTCGCCCTGTACTCATCCTCCCAGCCCAGCTTCCTTCTGCCTCTGTTCCTCCCACTCCTGGTTATGGTTTTTGTTTTTTCCTCCTCACCCCTTCCACCTACCCTCATTTCAAAAACTCTAGAAAGCACTCCATGGGGGCAGTTCTAGTCTGGGCTTTCTAATTAACGTCAAAAAGATCCTGCATTCCTGGCCATTTGTCCCCTAGGCGCTGAGAGACGTGTCTTATTTTCTGTGTCCTTGGTGTGAGGCCAAGTCACACGTTCCCAGCAGGGCAAGGGTGATGAAATGCCTACATTGGAGGGGCAGAAGTTGCATCATATTTTAACTTAGTAGAGAATGAGCCCAAGAAACTTAAAAGATGGTATTTCTTCCCACGCCCCGGGACCTCCACAGCTGATGTGGAAGGGTCCCTCAGAATTTGGTCACAGATCTGCAGGTGACCAACTCAAAACAACATTCTCCCAGGAGTGAACAATCCTGAAGGGGCTTTCCTCTAGATTGGAAATGGTTATTGTTGCCCCCACCAGGAAAAAAACAACAACAACCCAAAAACCTAACCATTGTACTGATGGGACATAATCAACTGTCTTACAAGCGCTAACAGCATCTGTGTGCGTTTAATTTCATAGGAACTTAGCAAAGAAGCTGCATTCATGGAAAGCAGTGACGAGTTCCACCCAGAGAGGCTGGCTGCTGGATGGCAGAGGAACACCAGAGGTCAGATCTTCACAGCTGCTCACTTCTCCATTAGTCTTTTAAACACGCAAAACAACAGCTCATACACTGGGTCGAGGGCCATGGATGGTCCCCAATGTTTACCATTCTAGACAAAAAGAGAGAAAGAGAGAGATGGGAACAAATAAACAAACAAAACTCTTAGAAAAGCAGTATTGCAACAGATACATCTGAGAAAGAGTAGATGAACAAATTATTAACATTACTTTGAATACTATTTTTTAAATTAGAACCATCACGGTTCTATGTTCTCTGTCCATATTAGCTTATTTGATTTTTATCCTATGAGATAAAAAATCCTCATGTTCATTTCACGGATGAGAAAACAAACCCAGAGAAGTCAGATAACGCGTCCAAGATCACACAGCTGATACGAGTTAACAGAAGGGGCAAGGCTTCAAATCCAGGCTCTAAATCCCATGCTTATTTTACCTTAAGGGGTTCTCTTTACAGATTATGCTTGATGTAAAGGCTCCCCCCATTAGGAGGAAGGGAGGTTTGTAATGAGTCTGCTGGTTAGGGTTCACCCTGGGTGGGGCCAGCAGGGACTCCCAGAGAACGCCCATTCTTGGCTGTTGGTGACTAGACCATGCGCCCGACCCACATGGCGCTCCTTGTGCAAGTCACTCCCTTGTACACACGTGACACTGATAACTTCTATGACTAAAGAAAACTTTATGTGCAAAAGAAATCATGGGATTTCAAAAGAGAAATAAGCCAGGTTTTCCCAGAATGGGAAAGATAAATGCGTTAAGATCCTCAGCAGGTGGTGTGCTTGCCTGGGGGAGTCTGCAGGAGAGAAATGTGCACAGAGAACGCTGAGCCTCAGCCCCCATCCTTCACCCCCATCCTCAGCCCCCTCTATTGCCCTCTCGCAGCCTTCACCTCCTTCATTTTCATGTTTGGACTCTTCTAGTTAGGCTTCCCCCCACCCCTCCCTCTTTCCCTTCTTCCCCTGTGCTTGCTTCTTTAGGAAGTAAGTTCTCTCCAAGTTCTCTCCTTGCTTCTCTCTTTTTAACCTCTTTATTCTCTGGCCCCTTTTTCCTCTTCCCCACACCTTCCTCCTTTCTAGCTCAGTTCTCTTGATTCCCTTCCCCATCAAATTGCTTCTTAAAGATTCATTCAGACCACAGTAAGCAGTGCCAGCCCAATTATCCAATACAACTCTAATGAATACAAGCTATGCTTCTTGAAAGTCCTCCCAAGAGAAATAAAATAGCACCAGCCTCACTTGCCTTATTGATTGGGTTATGCCTTGAGGTCTAGGGGGAGGAAAGGAGAGATCTGCCTTGATATGGATGGGCAGACTAGAAGGATGGGACAGAAACGTGTTTACCTCCCACAGTTCTTCCCTGGCCTCGGTCCTAGATCTTCAAACAGCTTGGGAATTGTCATTACAATGACTGGAGTCATATCCATAGAAGTTTATAATGTAAAGGAACCTTAAGGGCATCTAAATTGTTCTTCTTTTTTATAGCTGAGGAAATAGAAGGCCAGGAAAATGAAGTGATGTGTCTAAAGTCAATAGATGGTGAATGTTAAGGACCCAGTGGTGGCCGCTTCATAAGAAGGAGCGAGAAACAAAAAAACAATAGGAGGGGGCATTTTCTGATCTTTCTCTTTTGATTGAAAAAAAAAACAAAAAAGCCTGCAGCCAGAACTTGAAGATGCAATGGCCGGGTCCCTGCTCTGCCCTGGGCATTCTACTCCTTCACAAGCCTACTGACTCACCTAGTAGTCAGGGCGGGGCATGTTTCTCTCGCTGACATAGGGATTCTGTGGCTGCCTGGAGACATTTGCCCTGACTTTAGGGAAGATGCTCCCATCTGCTCCAAGATTGCTGAAACCCGTCGTCGTCTGCTTCAGTCTCAGATTTTGAAAGTCATTCTCAATCAAATTCTCTTCTTCAATATTCTTGTTTTTGTTCTTTGATCTATAAATGGTGACAAGAATTAGGATCTGAAAATGGCAGACATTTCTTTGAAGCAAATGTTAAGTATTCTTTCTAAAAATGTTTTCAGGGGCACCTGGGTGGTTCAGTCAGTTAAGCAGCTGCCTTCGGCTCAGGTCATGATCCCAGGGTCCTGGGATCGAGCCCTGCATGGGGCTCCCTGGTCAGAGAGCCTGCTTCTCCCTCTCCCTTTGCCTGTGCCTGCTGCTCTGCCTACCTATGCTCTCCATCTCTCTGTCAAATAAACAAAAATATTTAAAAAAATAATAAATGCTTTCAAATTTTGAAATAATTTCAAATTTAGATATAAGGTACACACCAAAAATTACACAGAACTTCCATGCGCCCTTCTTCCAGATTCCCCAACTGTTACTATTTCTTTTTTTGTTGTTGTTGAAGATTTTATTTATTTATTTGACAGAGAGAGAGCCAAGTAGGCAGAGAGGCAGAGGGAGAGGAAGAAGCAGGCTCTCTGCCGAGTAGGTCGGTCGATACAGGGCTCGATCCCAGGACCCTGGGATCATGACCTGAGCTGAAGGAGACGCTTTACCAACTGAGCCACCCAGGCACCCCACCATTTCTGCACCATTAAGAATAAGCGCTTAGACCTGATGCCCCACTACCCATAATGCTTCACTACCTCGTTCACTGTACATCCCCTAAGTTTTAGGACAGTCTCCTCAAAAGCTCTCCATAACCATTAACACTGATCCAACACTGCCATCCAGTTCTATTGTCTCGTGTAAATTTTGCTCACTAATGTTATTCTTCTTAAGTGTGCTTTTGAGTTATATGACAATAATCATAAAAGTAAAAAAAAAGATGATCTGTGATACAATTTTTCATTCAAGCAAAGTCAATGTCTACAGAAGCACCTCAGTCAATAAAACAAGTTCAAAGTATAAAGGTCTTACAAGGAGAAAAAGGTGTTTCCCAGGGTCTGCTGTAGCCCCTGGAGGACCTCAAGTGTAAGTATTCAAGGTCCAGTGGAACCTCTTGGGGGTGAGGGAGGTCCCCACCCTTGGATGAACTCTGATTGCGACCCTTCGCGCCTTCTGACCTGCCCCTGTGGTGCCCTGGACCACTGGAGTGCAGAAGGGACATCTGTGATGCCTGAAGGGCACTCCCAGGATGACCGTCATCCACTGGAAATGTCATAAGGGAAGACCCACTCACCCTGTGACCCTGAAGCCAGCCTACCCTACAGCAGAGTTCCTGCCCTTTGGGAGCACTCCTGTCTAACCAAGAAAAGGAGGAGAGGATGAGAGGAGAAGCTTCATTCCCTTTGGAAAGGGCAAGCAATGGAATGGGCATGATGTGTTCCCAAGAATCATGAACCTGAGGCTGAACTAGGAGCAAACCTAGCTCTGCAGCAGGAAGCAGGAGCTGAGAAACAGAGCTGTCGTGGGGTCACAAGGTTCCACACGCAGCCCCTGAGGATGCTGGAGACCCAAGACAGTTAGGCAATGTTCCTAAGAAAGGAGGAGAGAGCCTTGCTCCAGAACAGAATATTCTGGCCATCTCCCTAGAAAAGGGAAGGTCATGCTTCGGTTCTCAGCTTTGCATCCTTATAATAAAGACTTTGGGGAAGAGTTAATATTAAACTGGAATAATAAAAAAGGAAGAAACAAAATCTATTTATCCCCTCACACTACAGTGCAAAAATATCTCTTTTGCCAAAATGTAAGATATGAGCAAAATGTTAGCAACAAGTAGCTTGTTTTTACCAAAGTGCTTCCCCGCTTGGCACATTTTGAATGCAATAGAGATAACAGTGTTCTCTCTCCCTGTTAATGGAGGGGACTTTATCTAAAAATTTGTTGCATAAATGAAAGGACTCAAGTTCTTAGAAGAGTACTTAAGGCACCAGGCTGTGAAATGGCTTTGTGGAGAAAACAAGCCATGGGGCTCAGCTGGCGCCCATGTTAGGCCCACGGCCACAGGATCCTGGGCCCAGGGCCTTAGAAGGATGATCCTTGACAACATCAGTGGGATTGAAAACTCCTAAGGGAGAGTTTCAGTGCCATCAGAAAATGGTTGTTATGTCACATTATAAAGTCAAGCAAAAATAAATCTTAACAATATATATATATAGTTTATATATATATATATATATTTAACACAAACGATGAGGCACCTGAGTGACATAGTTGGTTAAGTGTCTGACCCTTGGTTTCAGCTCAGGTCATGATCTCAGGGTTGTGGGATAGAGCCCTGAGTTGAGCTCCACGCCCTTGGGATCCTCCCTCTGTCTTCCCTCCCACCTCCCGCATGTTCTCGTTCTCTCTCTCTCCCTCTCTCTCTCTCTCAAAACAAACAAATAAAACCCATAGAAAGGATAAAAAATTATGTCTATAATATCATGAGAGGAGCCTGGGTAGCTCAGTGGTTAAGCGTCTGCCTTTGGCTCAGGTCATGATCCCAGAGTCCTGGGATTGAGCCCCGCTTTGGGATCCCTGCTCAGCAGAAAGCCTGCTTCTCCCTCTCTCACTCCCTCTGCTTGTGTTCCCTCTCTTGCTGTGTCTCTCTCTGTCAAATAAATAAATAAAATCTTTTTAAAAATCATCTGAAAAGAAAAAATCTGGAAAGATATATGCCAAAATGTTAGTTGCCTCAGGGTGATTAAGTTTTGTGAGGGATTTTTTTTTAAGTTTTTATTTATTTATTTGGCAGAGAGAGACACAGCTGGAGAGGGAACACAAGAAGGGGGAGTGAGAGAGGGAGAAGCAGGCCTCCCGCCGAGCAGGGAGCCCGATGCGGGGCTCGATCCCAAGACTGTAGGAGCATGACCTGAGCAGAAGGCAGATGCTTAACGACTGAGCCACCCAGGCACCCTGTGAGTGATTTTTCAAATTGTGTTCCTTTACACGTTTTTCTGTTTTCTTCAGTAATCATGTGTGGCTTACATAAGCCGAAGCAAATGAAGGTAAGAGAAAAAGCCAACAGTATTAGAGAGGTCTCGCCTTATCTCCCTTCTCTTGCCCCAGCAAGGCTGGGTATGTTTAGAACCCTGAGCATGATGCTAATGGTGCTGTGCCTTAGGAAAAGGGATGCGTCCGTACCTTGCTAAGACAATCAATCCAATCACCAGGCAGATAATGAGGGCACCGCCAATGGTGCCCACGATAGTGAGGATCAGCTGAAATTCTGAAAAGGAGAAGCAAAGAGTGGGTATAGCCTCCCACAAGCAACCCCCACTGGGTACTGCACAGGTCCACGTGTTCCCAGCGGTTCCCACCCCTACCAGGGCCAGCTTGGGTAGCAGGCTAGGGGGAGTGTGGCTTATCTCCTTTAGCATCACCCTCACAACTGTGTCTTTAGAACCCAGTCAGAAGAGGCTGCCTTGCCACATAAAAGAAGACCAAAAACACACAGGTGGATGCGGTCTGGGGGCAGGGTCTTCCTGGGCTCTGAGAAATGAGATCTCAATGGAGGGATGCGTCCCTTCCTAACCTCTGCTGCCTCTGGCTGCCCACCATGTCTCACCTTGCTGATAAGCAGGGGGAAGGAGGCTGGAGTTTCACTTGTCACTAACAAAGGCTTCCTAGAATCAGTGAGGGGAGAGCTCGTGGCTACCTCTATTCTCTTGCACTACTGAGCTCATGTGGCCTGAGCACACGGCAGACTTCAAACACACAGTATGAAAGAAAAAACCTCAAATTTCTCATGAGTAACTCTTACAATGAGGACATGTTGGAAAATATTTTTTGCCACATGAAGTGAAGTGTTATTAAAATTAAAATATAAAAAAGTGTTATCAAAAAGTTCACTTCTTTAAGAAATGTACTTAGAATTTTTAAAATTAGAAATTAAACATGAAGCTCCATTACATTTCTATTGGACAGTGCATTCTAGAACGCTCTGCTTTGTGACTGCCATAGACAGCGCCTCGGACGTGGATTTGTGGGGGCGCAGACCACGTCTGGAGAAGACCTCCAAGGTCACTTGGTCTAAACCTCTCATTCTGTAGGTGTGTGTGCTGAAAGCCCAGAAGGAAGAAAAGGCTTAGCAAACCCAGACTTGCAACAAAATATAGTAGGAATTGAGAGCATTTTTCATCACCAACTTTGTGGCTGGCTGAGAGGCCAACAGTAATGTTTCCTCTATCCTGGATCAACCATCTTTCATTCATTATGTAAAATTTAAAATATAATATAATCAAAAATATGAAGCTAGTATGGTCCCAATCCGGTACGGGTACGGTGTGGGACAGAATGAAACCACTGAACTTGCAACAACACATCACAACCTAGTAAACAGCTCGGGGACAAAAAGACTTCAGTATTTAAAGGGTTTTTAGTCCTGCTCTCCCATGACCGCAGACAGTTTTGGAATATACTAGTCTTTTATCCTTGTCAGTAACAGAAAACGAAGAGAATGTCAGGACGCCCTCCTCTGCTCCGGCCAAGTCCAGGGCCCACCTTCTGGGCTGGGTTCTGCTATCTCTTCAGCAGGGGTGCTCCTGTCCATGACCTAAAGGCAGGCGTGAGATGGCATGACCCAGAACACAAAACTGCAGCCACATTTTCCTGTTCTCTATGAAGGGAACCAGGGACTTTGGAGTCCTCAGCTGAATTTTGACTGTGTTCCCTATTTCTCAGAATCTTCATAACAAGGCCAAACTTTCATACTCACGGTCTTCGCAGTCGACTCCACTGTAGCCGAACGCACACCTAAAATACAAGAATGGAGACCGTGGTATGGAGTCTCTGTGGGGAACACATCAGAGTTCCCACCCAACCGCCATGTCTTCCCTTCCATCTGCCCTTCTTTCTACCTGCCCTCCCTTCTCTTTCTCCTCTTCCTCTTTTCTTCCTTATGCTCATTCTTCCAGGTGAGCACCTTCCATGGAGCTCTGGAAGGCTGAAAAGGGGACACCATTCCAAGTGGTCCCATTTCCTACTGACTCAATCCTCCATCCTCTGAGCTTTGGGGAGATTCAGCAATTCAAACTAAGCTAAAGCCCAGAGGCACGGAGCCTTGTGGGTCCTCTCAGGGGCAAGGCCACATGGCTCTGCCACTTAATTGCCACCTGGAAGCTGGGACTTGTTACTGACATTCTCTGAGCTCCACTTTGCTTCCGGGCAAATGGGGAACGAATTCGCTCCTGACAGTGTGGCTGTGTGACACGTAATACCTAGCACGGTTCCCGGCACACAGAGAATGTTCTAGAACTATCGATGTTGATGACGACAATATGATGGTGCTCTTACACCTACCAACATATGGCAGCACTCCAACGTCCTGACTCTAAACCCATGCATACGCCTATACATTCCACCCTCATGGCTAGCTCCCATTGTGGTAAGATGAAAAAGGAGTGACTTCTCTTACGCTTGACAGATTCCGCCATCACCTTCCTTGTAGCCTGGCAGGCACACGCATTTGGGGTTCCCGCCGGTCTTGTCCACTAAGCATTGTTTATTATGTTCTGCATTGCAAGCATCAGGACACTTGGGAGCTTCAAAAGAAAATTTCTGAGTTATTTTCAGAAATGACCCCTTCAACCTGTAAGTAGTATGTCACAGAACACGATTTTTAAATATTGCTTCTTCTGGGTAAAGCAAGGTACTACTTGTGAAGATGCACACGAGCTGCTTGCCA
This sequence comes from Spilogale gracilis, assembly GCA_004023965.1. Taxonomy (NCBI): domain Eukaryota; kingdom Metazoa; phylum Chordata; class Mammalia; order Carnivora; family Mephitidae; genus Spilogale; species Spilogale gracilis. The sequence goes on along the minus strand of PITA01000451.1, from coordinate 139,779 downwards.
GATCTGTGTTTCTAAAGCCCAAATCCACATCCCTCCAACTCTGGAATGCATGTGGAACCGTGAGCAGTAAAGCCTGTATTTTGCAAATGCAAAAGGAGAGAATGCATGCATTGTGAAGAACACCTATAAGCAAGAGAACACTCACCCACACACACAGGAACCTGGGCGTTAGGTCTTTCCATCCCCGGCTTGCATTTACACAGCAGACCATTGTCACAGTTGTCATCCTCGTTCTGCTTTTCACAACCGTAATAATCACACAGATTTTGAGCTGAAAGACACAGACAATTCAAAAATATGGTCAGCAAGACAACAGGGAGGGAAATTACGGCAGTGGGATAAACACTCGGCTGTTGTTTCAGGCCACTGAGACACAGCAAAGTGAACTGTTCCAGCTGGGCTGGGGGCTGGCGGGTCAGCCTTTAGGGGGAAACAGGGCAAGGAAGGCTTTCTGAGATCATTTGGAAGCTATAACTTGGTATAAAGCCTTCTTGTTTCTCCTTTCTTCCTCCTTCCTATCTTCCAAAGAGAGTAGCAAATTGGCCAGTGTGATGACTCGGGGTGGGCGGGGGCGGCTGGGAAGGAGTAGAACCACGCAAGGGAGGAGAAGGAGGTAGAAGGACTGCTTAACTGGAACTGGGCCCATCTGTGGAGTCACGTCTCCTGCTTTTCTTGCTCCCTTCTCACAGGGAATAGAAATGTTTACAAAAAGGTAGGTCTTCAAGGGAACTTCGAAGAAAAGTATTGAATACTTACAGCTGTATCCTGTAATGTCACTCATGTTTGTAATTGCTTCTGTAATTGATTTATACACGGTAGTCTCATTTTGTTTTGTAGTTTCTGCAAAGATGTTTACGACCTCAACCACAACAGCACTGTCACCAGCACGCGTCTCTGATCTTGCTGAAGGAGAGATGCTGAAAATGAAAGGAATCCATCACTAGATGAACTGAACCGAAGGATCCACAGATTGGTCTTCAGAACCTCCAGACTCCCCAGTCTCCCAGCTCTAGTCCTGATCCACGGAGCTATATCCACAACTGCGGCCCCAACTTGGGGGGGTCTGAGAGTGCGGTAAGATGGCGAGTCCTAGGCCCAGAGGTCTAGCTGTCTTCAACGTGTGCTCAGTGGCAATCTCTAGCCAAACAATGTTCTGTTGGAGGTTATCGAGGAAACTTGTGGACAATCCTTTTTAGGAGCGAGAAGCCTGGAGCTAACCAGAAGTAGAACACACAACATCTGACACTTGTCCCTTTCTGTAGAAAATGGAGAGTATGTCTCTTGCTAAGCAGGCACACGTGATACACTGAAACAGGGAGGGTGGGGCGTAGGGAGCATGGACATAGAATGCCATCAGAGCCCCAGACACTGAGTGCCTGCGATGAGCAAGACATGGGCACTACAGTTTGGAGCCCCAAGAACCACTGTGCTGAGTTCTAATTCTTCCACTGTCCAAGAGGAATCAAGTGACACAACCACTAAAAGACACAGGGAGGGAAAAAAAAAAAAAAAGACTTTCAAAAACTCCTTCCCTCTTCAACCTGTGGCTATGTATTTTTAAGGTCCATGATATATTTTTCCCTTTTTCTTTTTTTTTCTCCTAGACTCCATTCTGACTTTTGAATAAACATCAGAACCTTGGAAACATAGCCGACCCACTTAGGAAATGTTTACAGCCATGTTAGCTCTTAACAATTGAGAAAATCCAAAATCAGAACCAAATTCTGTTTTTAGGAGTGGTCACCACAAAAGGAACTCCCCAAAACAAAATGAGTTTCATATTCTAATGTAAAACGATTCATTCATAATAGGATTTAGAGGAGGCCAAGGAACGTACAGGGCAGAGAGAAAAGGGTATCTGATACAAGTCATGTTTTATCAGTTGAAAAATGACCAGAAATGTCTGGTATCATTTTGCAGCAGAGATAGGAAAGAAATGCCATCCACAGTTCATTCAAAGAACCTACTAGAGCATGCTCCAATTTAGGGGGCAAGATATGAGGATGAAAGGAACAATGGAACCACCACATATTTAATGACAAAATGACATAGCCTAAAGGATCAGAGCAGTAGGCTTGTAACAAGACTAGTCACAGCTTCCCTGAGCCTGAGTCTACTCTTCTTTTCCAAGAGAGATTTGAGAGAGAAATTCTGAGGATCCTTCTAATTCCAACAGTGGTGCCACAGCAAAAGACCTCAGGGAGCAGAGCAGTGAGCACTGGACCAGAATCGAAGAAATGCCTTTCTAGTTGAGAGAAGGCCCTGCACACCCCCTCGGGCACCAGAGCTGGTTCATCTCCAAACAATGAGCTCACAAGTAGACGGTTGCCTCTGAACGCTCCTGGCTCCCTTTCAGTAAGTCCTTAAAAAGGACACATACGTAACAGTATCTGGGAACAACCCCACTCGCCCCCCCCACAATGACCCCATGGGACCAACTCTCCATCACACTTGAAGGATTCCCCATTCAGGAGGGGACACGGACAGGAACTGCCACGTGTTGAGATGGACAATGTGCCAATTCCTCCGTGTGGGTCATCTTTCACACGTATCCCACTTACTCCTCCTGAGGTTCCAGGAAAGCCGATCAGATCATCCCAGTAATGCAGACGACATAACAAAATTTCAGAGAGGTTAAGACACCTGCCCAGTCACACAGCAAGAATGTGCCAAGGCCGGGAATGAGGTACAGATGTGGCCGACGCTGCCACCCCTCGGTGTTTCTGTCTTTATCCAGTCATCCCTGACATGCGAACTCCCTGTTGTCCACTAAACCAAACCTAAAATGTGCCCTGAGACACTGCACGGCTCTCCAGCAGCTGTCTGCCGGCTGCTTGCCCTCGCCGTGCGAGCCCCGTGCCTCCTATCAGGCTGCCCGTGGGCCTCCTGGCTACCAGCTGCCCTAGCCCCTTGTTCACTGCCAAGGTCAAAACTCACCACCTTTATAGGAGGTCTCCTCTGAATTTACGTGTATCAAATATGTACACTGTGTCTTATTCCACAGAGGATCTGACAAAGCTCAAAAAGAGAGACCCAACAGGAAAACGACGTTAGGGCTGATCTTTCTGTATCCCTCCATTCACCTTAGAACATTCTTTCCCCAGCCTGCAGCGCACGTGTACTCATGTGCTTCGGAGAAGTCCACGACAGAATCACTAACTTCTTGAGCCTCCTCTCCCTCTCTAGGTCCCCAAATGGCATCCAACATGGGTCACTGCATATAGATCTGCTCAATAATTGCTGGTTCTTCCTGCAGAAAGAGCTCCCTGCTGGCCCGGGAGTAGCCGGGTAATGTATTGGCATAGTCTGGTCTCCCTCACTGCCCCGCTATGAGAAAAGAGATGACCTTGAGCCATTCTCTTCCCTGCCTTCTGGAATGCGCATTCTAGGGGTTGACCAGGGTGGTTTTAGCCAAGGAATGAAAGCAAACAAACTAATCCGGGTGATACCCGGGGCCACAGGTACAAGTTGCTAAGGAGACAATCGTAGAGAGCATCTCGCTGCCCCAAGCTGCCGGGGCCCATGCAGGCCAGGGTCAGTGCGACACTGGAAGCACAGCCCTATTCAGCACTCAGACTGACCACTTCTTGTGACTTGCCACTGGAGGGCCTCAGAGAACTTGAGAGAAGACCAGAAGAGAGGCAAACATCGACCTGCCTCCCAAGTATCTCATGGGTCGGGTGCATAGCAAACTTACCTTACTCTATTAATTAGAGTCTGTCCATAATCAGAATTGCGAAATACATTCTTAAACTGTGGAGGAAGGAGAACAGATTTAATAACAACCACAGAGAAGGGGGAAATGTGATACCATACCTGAGTTTTCACAAAATACATTTCTAACCTCATTTGTATAAATACATATGGCTCATCACAGTACTTTGTCCCTTACATGGGCTCTAACACCTTTTGATTAATTTTTTTCTACAATAATATGATTCTGATTATGTCAGAGTTATCTAGGAAAAAGACCTAAGGCACCCAGCTAAATCAACGATCAAACTTTTAAAAATAAGGTGACTAACTTTCTGTGTTTTCTTTTCTTTTTTTTCAAAGATTTTATTTATTTGACAGAGAGAAACACAGCCAGAGAGGGAACACAAACAAGGGGAGTGAGAGAGGGAGAAGCAGGCTTCCTGCTGAGCCGGGAGCCTGATGCAGGGCTCGATCCTGGGTCTCTGGGATCATGACCTGAGCCGAAGGCAGTTGCTTAACCAACTGAGCCACCCAGGTGCCCCAAACTTTCTGTGTTTTCAAAGTCCCTGTGGAGTTTTACGTATTTGGTTTCCATGTTTGTTGAAGACTTCTCTAAGAGCACGCTTCGTGCACTCCTCCACTTTCCCAGGGAACACTCATTTAATTGCCCATCTTGCCAAAGCATTGTGTCACAGGCAGATGGCAGAGACAGGCCGGGTCCTGCCCTGTGAGGAGTCAGGGGGCTACACCCTGAAGTGGGGAGAGGTGAGCACCACAAGGCAACACAATCTACAACAAAAATTCGAAGACACTGTCTTGTGGTTGCCGAGAACCCAGCAGGGCTTCCTAAAGGAGACTAGCCTTAAAGCATTTTAGGTGGTGGTGCCAGGATAGGGGGAGGAAAGGAGCCAGCACACGAATGTTCTGAAGCAGCATGGCTCGGAGGGAACAGGCTGAACTGGGAAGGATACCTAAGTCAAATTTCTCTATGTCAGCTTTTGCATAGTGGCTTTGAACTTCACCTTTGTCTTCGGAAACCTGCAGGTAATAGCAATTCCTACCACGCAGGGCTATGATGTGTATCCACTGAGATGGAATATATGACACATGGCTTTGGGAGCGGGATGGGGCTCCGACACAGAGCAGAATTGTGCGGTGAGAGCAGGCAAGTCCAGATACTCCCAGAGAAGGGACCAGAGATAAAGCTGAAACCCCAGCAGTGGTGAGGTGGAGGTGCGGTGAGGGTCCCAATGAGGACATAAGTTCATTAATGCCAAGAATGGGGTTTGTTGGGGTGCCTGGGTGGCTCAGTTGTTGAGTGTCTGCCTTCAGCTCAGGTCATGATCCCGGAATCACAGGATCGAGCCCCGCATCAGGCTCCCTGCTCTGCTTCTCCCTCTCTCACTCCCCCTGCTATGTTCCCTTTCAGGCTATGTTTCTCTCTGTCAAATAAACAAATAAATAAAATCTTTTAAAAAATAGAATGGGGTTTGTTCTCTCTTCCTGATGACATACCGTCTGCTACCCCCACTCCACAGCACTCAGCACGGGGTGATCCCCAGGAAATGTTCCACAAACACTGGCTGACTGATGACTGAATGAATTAAATGTGGAAGACATGACCTTGGACATGTCTTCTCCTCCATGGGCCCCAGTCTCCGTATTTTACTACATGAGCACTGACCTGAGTTGGTGCAAACCTTTTATAATCCATGACTTTTTATTATTTTTCTCCTCATGGCAACCAATGTCATTTTAGAAAGATGTTATTTCTCTTTTATTCTAGTAAAATTCAAGTAAGTAAATTTTATGCTCTAATTCCTCTGGGCAACCTTATGTCCAGAACACATCTATATGCCTTTTAATTCTTTTAAATACTAGGAATAGCTGGTATTTCTGTAAACCACTGGAGACCTGGGAGTTCACTTAGGAACAAGTTCACTGGATGACCTCCAAGGTCCCTCTCATTTGCCTATTGGCTATGGCCCATTTAATTTTTTTATTCCCAAAGAAGAGAGATTATAAAATTAGCATCTGGTATAGGAGACAGTGTCTCTCTCTTTTTTTTTTAATCTTCCAGGTCATCCTTTGCAGATGTTGGGATATACACATCTTAAACTCTAAGGACTCTAAGTCTGGACAAGAAGGTAGGAGTTACCCAAAAAGGCCTGCCAGGCCTCTACTGCACAACATAGCCAGCAGATGAGGAGTTCGAGAAGTTGCTTTGTGGTCTGGGTTCAAGTCCCCACCTCCTCACTCATCAGCCGGGTGACCTACAATCAGTTACTTAATCTTCCTGACCCTTGGCAGCCTTATCAGCAAAATGGCACCAGAGTATCATCTTCCCCACTGGGCTGTTTTGAGAATTCGAAATGTTACACATAAAATGCCAGGCACATACACAACAAGGGAACTACAAATCCCTCTGTGGTCTGTCTGTTTGGGTCCAGCTGGGTAGATAATGGGCCCTGAGAGACACATAGGGCCTGAGCTGGGACTGCCAGAGCGGGGGTGGGGGTGGGGGGTGGGCTACAAAGTCTGCTAAGAGGACCTTGAAGAAAGTCAGCTGTCTCTCTATTCCTGTCTCTAGGGAGTTGCAAAAGAGTTCTGGTTATCCCCTCAAGAGAAAAAGCTTCCTGGAAATTAGAAGAATGCTCTATCTCTCCTCTAGTCCCTCTGAAATTATCAAGACCTGACTGAGATCAAGTTTTAAAATTGGTGTCTGAAGGGCATGACGGATACCAGGAGGGGTCTTTTGGACAGCCATATCCAAAGCAAGCTTGGGTGACGTACTGGCCATTGCTCAGTAAAGCCACAAGACAACAGAGGGGTTCCCTGGAAATAGTAACACACTGATTTTGCTATCCTCAATATACTGAGTATCACCCAAGTGGGCAAACTGGAATGTAGGTCCAGGATCAGAGGGTAAGTCATGGCCAGCTGGCCCATCGTGCTCAGGTGCTATGACAAAGGGCCAAGGCCAACGCTGGGCTACCAAAACCATGGTTTTTATTCTAGCAGTGCCAGGCACGGGCTGTTTGGTCATGAGCACTAGCTCTCTCTGTGCTATCTGTAAATCATTTGGACAATGATGTTTTATGTTCTACCAATTCTGCTCGTGAAACTCTTTTGTAATGAATTAATTCTGAATCGAAAGATATAGTCTTCAATGTCTTCTTTAGTTTTTGGTTTTTTTTTTAAAGATTTTATTTATTTGACAGAGAGAAACATAGCCAGAGAGGGAACACAAGCAGGGTGAGTGAGAGAGGGAGAAGCAGGCTTCCTGCCGAGCAGGGAGCCCGATGTGGGACTTGATCCCAGGTCTCCGGGATCATGACCTGAGCTGAAGGCAGTCGCCTAACCAACTGAACCACCCAGGCGCCCCATCTTCTTTAGTTTTTACAAGTGTTTTTCCACTTAGGGTTCTAAGATGTATACACAGGCTACTTTAAAACTAAACTTTCAGAAACATTGGCTGGATGTCCTATAAAAGGTCTTTGAGATCTAACATCTGTGGTTCCAGAATGGAGAGACTTCTATCCCTTTTCATGTTGACACATTCACTCATGGTAATCAAAATGAAATGAAGCTATTGTTCATTTTGACATTTTTAACAGTGAAGAAAAGTGACAGCTATTAATTCAAAGAGAGTTCCTTTACCAAACATCCAAAAAAGAAAAAAAAAAGCCACACTGGTATAGAAATGTATGCAAATTTGATCACAGAAAGGAAAAAAATCTTCAGTTCCAATTCTATAAAAGTAATTTTATTTTAAAATATCATTATTTTTATGTGTTCATTTAAAAATATTATAGGGACACCTGGGTGGTTTAGTTGGTTAAACGTCCAACTCTTGATTTCAGCTCAGGTCTTGATTTCAGGGTCATGAGTTCAAGCCCCACAATGGGCATGGCTACTTAAAAAATAAAATTCTAATAGCTTCTCTTCAGTGGGTTTGGCATGGCTGGAGAAAGCTTCTAAAGGCCCTGTGCCATGCTGGGTGTCACCCATCTAGGGGCAGGATCATGGGGAAGGCCAGGGGTGCTAGAGGAGGGGCCTGGGCAACCAAGCACCAGGGGGCTCAGGACAGCTGCAAGTGACTAGCCAGTGAGGGTGCCTTGCACTATTGCAACAACTGGGATAGCCATCCCCGTGTGTACTACCTGAACACCAGTCCTACATGCTGTGAGAGTGTTAGAATGAAGAACACTTATATAGGGAAAAGGGTTGGAAAATACTTACAAATTCAGTAATTTGAGTATGTAATTTTTGATAGGCCAAAGAATTTCCATCTCCCAAACCAGATGTTTCTGATAGTTTTACTGTAATACTTCCGGGGAATAACTTTCCTGAAATTTAAGCAGAATCTTTTTATAATATTTAATGTAAGGAGGGTTAATTTCTATCTTGTTTAAAACACTGATTATTCTTAAAAATTCTAAACATTATATGATGATATTATGGGAAGTCTGGGAAGATGAAAAAAGTGACCCAAAATCTCACCCAACCCAACAGAACCCTTTTTGTTTTGGTGTATTTCTCCTCACTTTTTCCATGCGTAGTTTACATTGTCATAATTCCATAAGTCTTCTTTCTCCATTGTTACATAATAAACATTTTTCCAAATAATTACCTAGTCTTCATAACTATTCATTCATTCATTCATTCATTCATTCATTCATCCATCCATCCATCCATCCATCCATCCATTTGAGTAGGCTCCATGCCCAGTGTGGTGTTTGAACTCATGAAATGAGATCAGGAGTTGCATGCTCCACCAACTGAGCCAGCTGGGCAACCTTCCCATCACTATTATTTTTTTTCATGACTATTGCTTTTAGAAGCTGCATAATACTCTATAAAAAAAGGTATTATCTTCATTGATAGTAATTTTTTGGTTTTCATGCTGATTATTTAAAAGGAAAAAAATATTTGCAGCCAACAGCTTTATGCACAAACCTTTCTATCTTTGGAGTCATTTACTTAGAGTGGGTTCCCAGAAATGAGATTATTAGTCTTAAAATACGAACACCTGCTTGGCTTTTCGAATATCTCTAACCCTTATGGTCCCTCTAGTTTCCACTGAAATAAAAGCCTTAGTTGCCCATAAATTATCTTCTACCTCTGCTACTCTGGAGGCTCTTTTGACATTATTTTGCATTTTCTATTCCACTTTAGGTCTGAAATGCAGCTCTGCAAGGTTCATCCCTTGTAACTCACCTTTTGTGCAGGTGGGAGAGTTATAGTAATATCCAAATGAACACAGGCAAAAATAGGTATTGTACAGGCTGACACATGAAGAAGTACCCTTACAGGGATCTCCTTGGCAAGGATTCTTGGGGGCTGAGAGAGAGGAAAAAGAGGTTCAAAATCCACAGAATGACAACAGATTACACCCAGACAGACTTTAAAATCTTCATGCCTCCCTCCTTGGCATGTTCTCCTCTTTGGTTGTGTTACTCCACAGTACACCTTTAGAAGAGTGGAGGCCTCTGGGAAGTTTGTTTGTTTGTTTGTTTGTTTTGCAGAAATTCTGGAGCCAGTAAAGGCAGAGGTTGGTGGGCAAGAATCTGCTCTGAGAGACAGCAGTCTCCTAATTCTATCTTTAGCATCTTTGCGTCTCCAGGATCCTCCAGAACCTTGGTGACTGGGCCTCTAACACTAGATAGAGCTTTCAAGTACTATTTGAAATAGAGCATCCTATTTTCTAGGGAAGTATGCATAACTGTCTTATAGGGAAGGACAGGCAGGAAGCCCCCAGAAAGAAATGAGGTATTAAATGTGAGTTAGCATAGAAGGCATACAGACACACAAAGAGAGGAAAGGGATGGTAAGGGGACCCTGAGATTAATTCAGTGAAAATTCTCAGAGGAAGTGATGAGGGCACACACTCCACCTCCTGGCTTTCTGAGTGGACGACTTGAATGCATGGTGAGAATTACTGCAATGGTTTCTACATCACTAGCTGGTGCTTTCAGACCATGTAGGGTACAACATCTTTCTCTGGAGAAGTGAGGAACAGGGAGTGGAGTTAGGTCAGAGGAAAATGGTTGTCCTGGCTGGCCATTTCCTCCATCTTTGTCAAACAAAATGATTCTGAGCTTTGATTCCAGAAAAGACTGATAAGAGGTGTTAATGTTCGGGGTGCCTGGGTGGCTCAGTTCGTTAAGCGACTGCCTTCGGCTCAGGTCATGATCCCAGAGACCCGGAACGAGCCCCACATCAGGCTTCCTGCTCAGCGGGAAGCCTGCTTCTCTCTCTCTCACTCCCTTTGCTTGTGTTCCCTCTCAAGCTGTGTTTCTCTCTGTCAAATAAATAAAATCTTTAAAAAAAAAAAAAGAGGTGTTAATGTTTTATCAACCTACAGGTAGAAATTGTTGATTTAAAAAAAAAAAACTATATGTAAGGTACAATGTGTAGAGCATCCTTTTTTTTTTGATAAAAAAAGAATACGCACAGGGTGCCTGAGTGGCTCAGTTGGTTAAGCGACTGCCTTCGGCTCAGGTCATGATCCTGGAGTCCCAGGATTGAGCCCTACATCAGGCTCCCTGATCAGTGGGGAGTTTGCTTTTTTCTCTGACTTCTGCCCACTCATGCTCTCTCTCTCTGTCTCAAATAAATATTAAAATAAAATAAAGGAATATGCACATGTATGAATATGCACAAATATACAAATATGTATGCTTGTATTTGCACACATTCTTCTGGAGAAAGATAAGAGAAACTGGCCATAAAAGTTGCCTCGGGACTTCTGGGACTTCATCAAAATAAAAAGCTTTTGCACAGCAAAGGAAACAGTCAACAAAACAAAGAGGCAACCCACGGAATGGGAAAAGATATTCACAAATGACACTATAGACAAAGGGCTGATATCCAAGATCTATAAAGAACTCCTCAAACTCAATACCAAAAAAAAAAGATGACCACATCAAAAAATGGGCAGAAGACATGAATAGACACTTCTCCATAGAAGACAAACAAATGGCTAACAGACAAATGACAAAATGTTCATCATCGTTGGTCATCAGGGAAATTCAAATCAAAACCACACTGAGATACCACCACCTTACATCAGTTAGAATGGCCAAAATTAACAGGACAGGAAACAACAAGTGTTGGAGAGGCTGTGGAGAAAGGGGAACCCTCTTACTCTGTGGTGGGAATGTAAGTTGGTGCAGCCACTTTGAAAAACAGTGTGGAGATTCCTTAAAAAAGTAAAAATAGAGCTACCCTATGATCCTGCAATTGCACTACTGGGTTTTTACCCCAAAGATATGGATGTAGTGAAAAGAAGGGTCATACATAACCCAATGTTCATAGTAGCAATGGCCACAATCACACACCTGTGGAAAGAGCCTAGGTGCCCTTCAATAGATGAATGGATAAAGAAGATATGGTCCATATATACAATGGAATAATATGCCTCCATCAGAAAGGATGAATACCTAACTTTTGTAGGAACATGGATGGGATTGGAGATTATGCTGAATGAAATAAGCCAAGCAGAGAAAGTCAATTATCATATGGTTTTACTTACTTGTGGAGCATAAGGAGTAACATGCAGGACAGTAGGAGAAGGAAAGGAAATGTGAACTGGGGTAAATCAGAAAGGGAGACAAAGCATGAGAGACTTGGACTCTGAGAAACAAACGGAGGGTCTTGGAAGGGAGGGGGGTGGGGGGATGGATGAGCCTGGTGGTGGGTATTAAGGAGGGCACCTATTGCATGGAGCACTGGGTGTGGGGCATAAACAATGAAATCTTGGAACACTGAAAAAAAAATAAATTATTATTAAAAAAAAAAAGTTGCCTCTGAGGAAGGGAACAGGGGTCTGGGTCCTAGGGGTTTAGGACAGGAGGGAGATTTGGTGCTTACTGCATATACTTTTGCCCTGTTTAAGCTTCTGTCCTTCTATAACTGTGGGTCTAATGCCTTTTTTAAAAAAAATAAAAAATAAAATAGTGCTGATGAAGATAAAGAGTAACAGGAACTCTCATACCGGTGGGAAACCAAAATGGTACAGACACCTTGGAAGACAGTCTGGCAGTTTCTTACAAAGCTACACACACTCTCACCATAGGGTCCAGCAAGCACACTGCTTGGTGTTTACCCAAAGGAGTTGAAAACGTCTCCACTCAAAAACCTGCATAGGAATATTTATGACAGCTTTATTCATAATCACCAAGACTTAGAAGCAACTAAGATGTTCTGCAGTAGCTGCTATGGATAAAACCACGGTACATTCAGACAGTGGGCTATTATCCAGAGTTAAAAAAGAATGAGCCATCAAGCCATGAAAAGATATGGAAGAATCTTAAATGCATAGTACTAAGTGAAAGGAGCCAACCTGGAAAGACTAACATATGAGTCCAACTACATGACATTCTGGAAAAGGCAAAGCCATGGCTACAGTGGAAAGATCACTGGTTGCCAGGGGTTGGGGAGGGGGAGATGAGTAAGCAGAGCACAGTCAACTGATAGGGCAGTGAAAGTATTCTATGATACCATACGATGAATACATTTGTCTAAACCCATAGAACATGGTGCAGCAACAGGGAGCCCTAGCCTGTGGACCTTGGGTGATGATGCTGTGACAGTGAATGTTCACCTGTTGTCACAAAGGTGCCCTCTAGTGCGGGCTGCTGATAATGAAGGAGGCTATGTATGTGTGCAGGCAGGAAATACATGGGAGATCTCTGTACCTTCCTCTCAATTTTGCTGTAATCTACAACTGCTCTAAAAAAAGTCTATTAAAATAATTTTCTTAAAGATTAAAAAAAGGGCGCCTGGGTGGCTCAGTGGGTTAAACCCTCTGCCTTTGGCTCAGGTCATGATCTCAGGGTCCTGGGATCAAGGCCCGCATCGGGCTCTCTGCTTGGCAGGGAGCCTGCTTCGTCCTCCCTCTCTGCCTGCCTCTCTGCCTACTTGTGATCTCTCTCTGTCAAATAAATAAATAAAATCTTTAAAAAGTTTAAAAAAGTCCTTCCTGATACAAAAGCAAGTGCTGAACACTCACCAAGAAAAAACACCAGGGCTACCCCTCTAACAAGGTATGAGTTCATATTTTAAGTAAAATAAAAGGGGTTTTTAAAAAGCCTCAGCCGTAAGTAAGCAAGGATGCTTTGGACAATCCCCGGGGAAGGAATGGATACGCCAGACCGGTAACTCCTGGCATGCTTTGTCTCCCGCAACAGAGGACAGAGTTGCCTGCTGGTTCTTCGTGCCAGGAATAAAGGCACAGGATGGTACAGCTGGGGATTTTGGTAGCTATTTAGTTCAGTCACACCTTATTACAGCTGGGGAAGTTGAAGCCGAGAGAAGTGACCTGTCCCCTCCCCTTAGTGAGCTAGTAGTTGGGCCAGAACTCAAGGCGGCTGCGCTACTCCAGGAGAATGTCTGGCGAAGCAAGAGTGGCTTAGAAAAGCTCCCTTTCCTGACTCCAGTAGAGCTGGTCACACAGCTGTGCCGTCAGAGTGGGCCCTTCAACCACGACAGAGGACGGGGAACCAGGTGTTCCGTACAGGCTCTGGTTCCACTCGCTTAATCATCCCTCTCTTCGATCTCTTGAAGAACATTGGGGAAACCAAAAGAAGTCAGTGTAAGGGGACATCAGTCTGCTCTCTGACCTTGGGCAAGCTGCTGCCCTTGCTGGGCCTCAGTTTACCTGAAAATGATAAGGTTTACATAGACCCTTCAAGCCTGGATCCAAGGCTTACTTTAGATCAGGGGTTGGCAAACTATGACTCACGAGCCAAATCTGGCTAGCCTTCAGTGTTTGTAAATAGCGTTTTACTGGTATACCACCAGGCTCATTTCTCTGTATACTGACTCTGACCACTTTCATGTTAAAATGGAAGAGCGAATACTCACAGCAGAAATCCTACTGTGGCCAGCAAAACCTAAAATATTTACTAGTTTGTCTTTACTGATCAAGTTGGCTGACCCTTATTCTAGACCAAACTTTGGGAAAGGAGGCAAGTGGTTTCAATAATTTTGGCTTGAGGTCAGTTGCCATCTCTTAGTACTCCCAAAACATCCGTCCTTTGGACAATGGTCCCAATCCATGTCTAGGACTGCTTGAACACTGCCCGTTGTTTGGCTCTTTACCCCTCAGGCTCAAATTCCATAAATTAATTCACACTCCAAACTGATGGGCCTCATCACAATGTCCCAGTTTTCACTAACATTGTTAAGGAGTCAGGGCAGAACTGACTTCTTCCTTAGGTAGATCTGGTAGCAGACCAGTGGGGCTGGTGAGACAGCACTTGTCTGGACCTGGCCTTCTCAGAGAAACTGAGATTATTTCTAAAAATCCCCTGGAGAAGTAGCTTGCATGATGCCCACGTTCATAAAAACATCCCACATCTAGCTCGAAGTGGCCCAGGTGGGAAGGAAAGGAGAACAGAATGAAAACATAGGTTAGCTTTTAGGGTCTCTACCATCACTACTGGCCTTTGTGACTCAGAGTTTTTAATTCCAGGGGTTCATAGTCAAGGAAACCTTGGGTGTCTTTATACCCACTTCCCCCCGCGAGCAGAACACACTTACCTACCACCCTCCACAATGCCCTGACTCCGCAAGTAAGCAGTCTCCCAGGGAAGGAACTGCTCTTACCTGTGGAACCCGGGTTTGAGGTGCTGGTGGACGAAGTGACACTGCCAGAAGTCTCTGAGGAATTATTTTGCGTGACTGGGGCGACGGTCGATCCATTAGTTGTTGGAGCCTGATCAGTTGAGCTTGAGTTAACACTTGTAGAAGTGGTGTTAATGGTAGGCGGAGCTGTCATGGTAGTGTTAGTGGTAGGCGGAGTTACCGTGGTGGTGTTAGTGGTAGGCGGAGTTACCGTGGTGGTGTTAGTGGTAGGCGGAGTTACCGTGGTGGTGTTAGTGGTAGGCGGAGTTACCGTGGTGGTGTTAGTGGTAGGCGGAGTT
>PITA01000451.1:71375-125052 GCA_004023965.1 Spilogale gracilis | reverse complement strand
AATGGCAGTTGCTACTATTTAATACTAATTAGTACCCAATCATTCTTTTCTGAAAAACAAATATAGTTGACTACATTAAAAATGAAAATACACGGGACGCCTGGGTGGCTCAGCCCGTTAAGTGTCTACCTTTGGCTCAGGTCATGATCCCGGGTCCCAGGATCGAGTCCCGCATCAGGTCCCCTGCTCAGTGGGGAGCCTTCTTCTTCCTCTCCTTCCCCCTGCTTGTACTCCCTCTCTCTCTCTCTCTCTCTGACAAATAAATAAAATCTTGAAAAAAAAATGAAAATACAGGACTACTTTGAACACACACACATAAATATCCACAGTAAATAAAATTAAAAATTAAACAGACAAAACTGGAAAATGTTATTGAAATCTGTTACAAAAAGTTAATATGTATGAAGATGAGTACCAAGAAGTAACATTGTTTCTGCCTGCAGTTGCTAAACAGTGAATCTGGCTTTAATATTGCTAGTAGTTCTCTGTGAGGACAACTGAAAGCACCAGCAGGAGGCGCTGTTACAACTGGAAAGTTGTAAGACAACTCTTCGTCTTTACAGTTTAAGGCAATTGTCCTCTTTTCCCATTTATAGGGCATTTTAGGGAGGGTGGGAAAAGGTGTGTTTAAAAGAATGAGGACATAAAAATACTTCATTATGTGTGTATTAAACTGCCTTCCCAAATTTTCTTTCTAGTGATGTTTATCTAGTAATGATTTTAGACACACTAATTTTTTTTAAATATTTTATTTGTTTATTTGATAGAGAGAAACACAGCTAGAGAGGGAATACACGAAGAGGGACTGAGAGAGGGAAAAGCAGGTTTCCCCACTGAGCAGGGAACCTGATGCGGGGCTCAATTCCGGGACTCCAGAATCATGACCTGAGCCAAAGGCAGTCACGTAACCAACTGAGCTACTCAGGTGCCCCATAGACACACTAATATTTTTAAGAGTAAGATGAATAGAGATAATCTTTGCCCTAAGGTCTACAGCGGTCATCAGAATTGCCTTTTTTCAACTCTTAGGAACCCTTGGACACAGGGAATAGTAAACTCTTAGTGGTCCAGTGATTAGTCTCCCGGAACCCTTCATTGTCTCAAAGAACTCTGATATTGACAACCGGTTTAAAAAATTTATTAAATGCTTCAGTGAGAAAAAAAAAAGTTTTAGTGAGGAAGCAATTCCTAAACACTTGGTAAACAAAACAAAACAAAACAAGCCCTGCTGATGGCCCCTGGGTCTGTGAGCCCCCCGACTGACAGAATCTTGCTCTTCACCTTCAACAGGGTCTGACTCAAATAATCATTAAGGGCTGTAGAGATCAACAAAGGCTCTTCCAGGGGCAAGAAAACAGCTCATCAGCAGGTTATCTTGACCTATTTCCACTTCTCTTTTCATCTAACAAGGGCCTACCCTGGGTCAGATAGTTACTATGAAATTGATACAAGCATCCACATTTGATAGAAGAAGCCCCCCCCCCCCCGCCCCACTACCCAGAGGGGTTTAGAGATTTGCCCAGAGGTAAGCCTTAATTCCCATGTGCAAGGGAGCAAAAGACTCTTGATGCTAGGTAGAACCAGAGACTGAACCTTTGGGGGCCAAAGGAAAGCCTACCAGGCACCAGGCCCTTGGAACCTACTGATTTGTTCCTATCAGGCCCGAGGAACTCTGGACAAATCTCTCACTTGCTGAACCCCACACCCCATAGTCTAGAGGCCCCTTAACTTCTGTTCTGTCTTCCTTGACCACAGACTGAAATGCTCCACATCTTTGAGCAGAGTCAGAAAATAGCCTGCTGGACCATGAACCTGTTACCTTAAGCCTGCCGGTTCTATCTCCAAAGACAGCAAACATGATTAAAAAGAATTAAAAATTGGGCGCCTGGGTGGCTCAGTGGGGTAAAGCCTCTGCCTTCGGATCAGGTCATGATCTCATGGTCCTGGGATCAAGGCCCACATCGGGCTCTCTGCTCAGGAGAGAGCCTGCTAGGTTTTTTAAAAAAAGAATTAAAAATTGTAAAAATGTTGAGTGCCTGGGTGGCTCAGTTCGTTAAGCATCTGCCTTCGGCTCAGGTCACAATCCCAGGGTCCAGCATGGGGGGGGTCCCTGCTCAGCAGGGAGTCTGCTTCTCCCATGTCCTCTGCCCCCCTCCCCACTTCTCATGCCTGCACCCACTCTTTCTCAAATAAATCAATAAAATCTTTTTTAAAAAGGTAAAAATAGTAATCATTTTTAAAAAATTGTAAAATGTTTCTTACCTGAGGTTACAAAAAGGAGGCTGAGAAGAGCGAGGTGAACAAGTGCTTTCATTTTAGACGTTCTTGCTGGGCAGTCCAAGGAGGAAATGCCTTCCCCTCAACCGTCTTCAGTTTTTAACTCCCTTTGGGGTACAAAGTCCACTCATTAACTGACGTCAGCAAGCCAGAGGCAATTACCTGTTGGGGTTTGGTCCCATACCATAGGTTTCTTCTGAGCTTTTGAGATAAAAGAAGTGGGCCTGGCCTTAGTATTTTTCTGTTCAAAATATTCTATTAAAATTATTATAGAACAAAATAGCTCAAAACAGCCAAAACATCCCTGGGAGGTTGTGTGAGGTGGGGGAGTAATTAATCTCTTTATATCCCAAATGGCCCTGGGCGACATCCTGTTAGGAGTTCACCACTCCTTTAAATACCCCATGACAGCGTCTGTGTGCCCTTCCCTGCCATTTGAGTGCAGAGATGTCATTTCCTCCTGCTGTAGCTGCAAGAATTCCTGGGGGGCCCTACCGTGGTCTCCCCACACTGTGGCCCAGCTTCTGGGTGGGCTCCCTAAGGCCACTTGGAGCAACTTTGTAATCCTGTCTCCAGGCTTCCCTGGCTGTCCACACAGCACCTTACTGAGACAGGCCCCGCCCTTCAGCCCTCAAACACTATCTTGAACTGTAGCATTCAGCCTAACTTTACTGAAGGCTTGCGGGAGTGGGAAATTCAGCGCAGAAAAAGGAAAAACTTAAAACAGATGACTATGAGTCTTCACTCCTGGTTGTTCACTGGCCTGGCTGCCAGTTCCCAGCTCCTCTACTCACCTCTTGTCCCCGAAGCCCTGACTTCTCGCCACATTTCGAGAACCAGCCCCCTCACTTAGAGTAGGGGCTTCTTAGCCCAGGCCTCCCTCCCTACAGTTCAGAAACCCAGCTCTCCCAGGGTCTAGCCCCAGCCAGAGGGGTGAATCCAGTCACTCCTTGTGAATATTAGCCAGAGTTTTATCTCTGACCTTAGTGAAGACAATTTTTTTTTTAATGTTATTACACAGAAGGTTATTTCCTTGCTGTCCCAAAAGTCTCTGTTCAGGAATAGGATTTGGGGTTTGCTCTTCTATAGCCAAGAGGCCCATTGAAATATTTTTCCCAAATAAAGATGCCCCATGCGTCTCTCAGCTTGAAGGATTCCTGGCACCAGAAGTTCAATCAAAGCCTTTTTTTTCATCTTTTCTTTTTTCTTTTTAGATTTGCTTTACTGAATTAGGTCTGATTTACATCAATAAACAGATCCCTTTAACATGTAAAAATCGGGGAGCTTGGACAGATGTATATACATATGAAACCATTATAATCATGATACAGAACACTTCTATCACACCCCAAGTTTCCTCTTGCCCTTTGCAGCCCATTCCTTCCTCCACCCCCAACCCCAGGCAATGACTGACCTGCTTTTGTCACTAGAGATTAGTTCGCTTTTACTAGAACTGGGTATAAATGGAGTGATAAGGTAGTGTAGGTCTGAATCTCTCCCTTAGTACAATCATTTCAAAATTCCTCCATATGATTCTGCATATCCTTTCTTTTACAACTTTATTGAGGTATAATTTTATGTAAAGTAAACTGCACACATTTAAAGTGGTAATATGGGCATAAACCTATGAAATGATGATCGTAATAATCAGGATGCCATTCTCATAATCCCCAAAAGTTTTGTGCCCATCCTTCTACACACCCCCAGTCTGTGGCAACTGCTCATCTGCTTTCTGTCACTGTAGAATAGTTTGCACTTTCTAGAATTTTATAGAAATGGAATCATACAGATGTACTGAGTTTTGGAATTTTTATTTGTTGGTCTGGCTTCTTTCACTCAGCGTAATTATTCTGAGATTCATCTACATTGCTGTGTGTATTAATAGTTTGTACATATAATTCTCCATTCATTTGCAAGTGTTTCCTTAGCAGAAAGTCCCAGAAGTGAATTTCTCAGGCAGAGGGTCATTTTTTATGTTATTTCTCAGGCAAAAAAACCCACATTTTTAAAAAGATTCTTATTTATTGGTGAGACAGTGAGAGAGAGCATGAGACAGGGGAGGGCCAGAGAGAGAGGGAGAGTCCCTGCTGAACAGGGAGCCTGATGTGGGATTTGATCCTGGGACTCCAGGATCATGACCTGAGCTGAAGGCAGATGCTTAACTGAGTGAACCACCCAGGTGCCCTCCCCAAACCGTTTTTTATAGCTCTTAATATCTGTTGCTGAATGTCCTTTTGAAGGGAATATAGCCTTTGTAAGCTTATGAAATTATCTATACCCTCACCAGAACTGGATATTATCCATGCAAGCATTTTTAAAGATGTAAAATGTTATTTTATTTTATTTTGCTAGTAGTGTGTCTTTGAAATGAGCGAAGACTATTTTCCCCACATTGCTTTATGAATTTTATTTCTCTTTTACAAATCATTTGATTGTGACAGCGAACTTTTGGAAAATAAGTCATCCAAAACACTGTGAATCTGAAGACCCAGGACTGTATCTCACTCACTTCGCATTCCCTGGCCCCTGGACCCTGAGCGAACAGAACGGCATTTGCTTGTTCTTTCCTCTGTTCACAAATGCTCACTGAGCACGTGCTATGCGTCAGCCTCTCTGGTGGGCACAGAGGAGTAAAAAAGCGAGAAAGCTCTCAAGGAAGGTGGGCAACAGACAAGGAAACCAACAAAGAGGCCAAGTAAGCCCACACTGTGAGGAAGGTCATGGAGGAAACAACGGGGGGCCTGTGGTCAGGTGGGGGAGCAGCTCCTTGAGCTGAGCCAGCCCAGAACCCCCCTTGCCTTCTCCTGCTTCAATGCTCCCATGACTTCCTGTTGCCATACTTGGAATGCAATTCACGTTCCCTGTGGGATCAGCCTCCCCGCCTCCCCCCCACCCTGACATCACTACCCCATTATCTATCTTCTGGAATTAAGCTCTTGGAGAAGTTATATGGAGGGGCTTTCCCCAGGAAGTAGCTTGACCTCTCACCGACTCCCTGAGCAGTGGGGGTGGGGTGGGGGTGGGGTTTCCCATGCAGCATGGATACTCCCTCTCCGCCCAAATAAACTGTAATGCGGGTTTCCTCAAAGGACTGAGAGGTTCTGGAGATTATAACACTGCTCACAGGGGTGCAGCGCTGGGTCCCGGCTTGTCCCTCTTGGAGAGAAAAACTGCCATCAGCAGAAGAAAGTATGTGAGCACCTATCCCGGCAGTGTTGGGTTTGCTTCCCCAGGCCACTGACTCCTTAAACGAGAGAGGACGTTATAAGAGCAGTGGCCCCCGAAGTGCTGCCCCAGACCAGCAGCAGCCCCGTGACTTGGGGACTTTTGAGAAATGTACATTTCTGGGGCACCTGAGTGGCTCAGTCGGTTAAGCATTTGCCTTTGGCTCAGGTCATGGTCCCAGGGTCCTGGGATTGAGCCCCACATCAAGCTCCCTACTCAGTGGGAAGCCTGCTTCTCCCTCTTTCACTCCCCCTGCTTGTGTTCCCTACTCAGTGGGAAGCCTGCTTCTCCCTCTTTCACTCCCCCTGCTTGTGTTCCCTCCTAGTTGTGTTTCTCTCTGTCAAATAAATAAATAAAATCTTTAAGAAAAAAAAAAGGAAAGAAAGAAATGCAGCCCAAATTCAGTGCATCAGTCGTCTGTGTTTTAACAAGACTGCAGGGGACTCTGATGTGTGCTCATGTATAACAGCCAGTCGGCCTGCGGTCCGTGACCACCAGTAGGAAACACCTATTCACTTGGAGGGGGAAAGCAATTGCCTTTTTGCTTTTTTTTTTTTTTTTTTTTTTTTTTTTTTTTTTTTTTTTTTTTTTTTTTTTTTTTTTTTAAGATTTTATTTATTTGACATAGAGAAACACAGCTAGAGAGGGAACACAAGCAGGGGTAGTGAGAGAGGGAGAAGCAGGCTTCCCGTCGAGCAGGGATCATGACCTGAGCCAAAGGCAATTGCCTTTTTGAATGTGTTTCGGTCATTCGGATTACACCAGGAGAAAATCACATTTACCACCTGTACATCTGACTGTGCTCTGATACTTGCATATTTCCCTTTGCAAGGAAGACAGAGTAGCCCCCGGCCCAGAGCCTTTGCAGAGATCTCCACCTAGAACACACTAACATTTTATTTTTATTGTATTTATTTTATGGTGACTTAATATTTATGGTAAAGGAAACTAGTTTTTTATTTGAGGTCATGGTGTAAAGTTTAATTTAAAAGTATATATTCACTTTGGCCCTGAGTAGCTCAGTCAGTTAAGCATCTGCCTTCAGCTCTGGTCATGATTCTGGGGTCCTGGGATGGAGCCCCATATCGGGCGCCCAGCTTAGTGGGGGATCTGCTTCTCCCTCTCCCTCTGCCCCTCCCCCCGGCTCATGCTCTTTCTCTCTCTTTCTCAAATAAATAAATAAACTCTTTTAAAAAATAAAAGTAAATTCATCTAGGTCATGTGGTGCCTGGGTGGCTCAGTCAGTTGAGCCTCTGAGCTCAGGTCATGATCCCGGGGTGCTGGGATCAAGCCCCATGATTGAACCCTGTGTCAGTCCGGGGTTCCTCTCCCTCTGCATACCAACCCCCATGCTCTCTCCCTCTCAAATAAATTTTAAAAATCTTAAAAATAAAAAAAGTAAATACATTTAGGTCTTAAGCCAATCTCAAGAACAATATTCTAGGAGAAAGAGTAAAGACAGTATGCAGTTTGTCAAGAATCTTGAAGGTGGTACAAGATTGTCTGACAGTCAGAAGTCACCGTGCTAGGACGCATCCTTGGGTGACTTGAAGAAAAGGTCCTTCAGACTTACTGGGGTGGGGAAGCAAACAAGGAAGTTAACTAAAAAAGAAATACAAACTATCAGCACCATGAAAAATCTCACATTACACTAGGAAAAGAGAAAACTAAACCAAGCCTCAGCGGAGTTGACCTCTGTTGTTTTCTAATGGAATTCAATCAGATAAGTAGCTATTGGGAATTTAGCTCCTGCACCCCCAGCTAACTGTCAGTCATGGGGGAGGTCAGTGATGTTTAACCTGACATTCAAGGCTTGAACTCAACTGACAACTATCTTAATAATCTTTAACCAGACATTCTTTTTGATTGTTGGTCAAGTTACCTATAAAATATCTCTTCTAGGGCACCTAGGTGGCTCAGTCAGTTACCTATAAAAGTTACCTATAAAATATCTCTTCTAGGGCGCCTGGGTGGCTCAGTCAGTTAAGCATCTGCCTTCAGCTCAGGTCATGATCCCAGGGTCCTGGGATTGAGCCCCATGTTGGGCTCAGCGTTCAACAGGAAGTCTGTTGCTCTGTTTCCCTCTGCCCCATCTCCCCCCCCCCACTTCTGCGCTTGCTCTCTCTCTCATAAATAAATAAAAACCTAAAAAAAAAAAAAAAAAAGAAATGTCTCTTCTAAGAAGGAATTTTTGATTTGGCTTTCTTTTTGTGTGTGTGATTTTATTTTATTTTAAAATTTTATTTATGTATTTGACAAAGAGAAACACAGCCAGAGAGGGAACACAAGCAGGGGGAGTGAGAGAGGGAGATGCAGGCTTCCCGCTGAGCAGGGAGCCTGATGCGGGGCTCAATCCTGGGACTCCAGGATCATGACCTGAGCCAAAGGCAGCTGCTTAATGACTGAGGTGCCCCTTGATTAGACTTGTTAAGGAACAGTTTTCTCAATGATAAATTAGAAATAAAACCTTTGCATGTACTAACAAGCAATTCCCTGAGAAGTTATTAAGCACTAGGAACCAATTAGATACTACGTCTATAAGCCCGTTTGGGGCAAAGATTTAAAAAATGATAAAAATTGCTGTTGGCAATGGTGTGCAATAAACAGAAGACCTTCAAAAATGGACATATCCCAACTTCTGGAAAGACAGCAGAGTAGGAGGATCCTGAGCTTATCTCCCCCCATAGACACGCTGAGGTAACAGCCAGATTAATACAACTAAATCTGAAAACAGTCCGGAGATTCACAGACCTGACTTTCCACGAACTGTAGAGAGGCCACATGCAGAAGGGCAGGAGGGGCAGAGACAGATGGGGAACCAACCCCCCCAGCGGGACTAACCCCCAGCAGGAGGGCTACCACAAGCATGGAGAAAGAAGAGGATCAGACACCACCCCAGACCTGGGGGATCTGCCCTGGAAAAACCAAGGCCCCGTAACATTTGATTTTAAAACCAGTGGGGCTTAACTTTTCAAGTTTTGTAATAATCAGGACATAACTCTGGCTACTTTAAAAATCTAGTTTTTTATTTGAGGTCATGATGTAAAGTTTAATTTAAAAGTACATACTCATTTTCGGGGCACCTGGGTGGCTCAGTTGGTTGGGCGACTGCCTTCAGCTCAGGTCATGATCCCGGAGACCCGGGATCGAGTCCCACATCCGGCTCCCTGCTCTGCATGAAGCCTGCTTCTCTCTCTCTCACTCCCCCTGCTTGTGTTCCCTCTCTGGCTGTGTTTCTCTCTGTCAAATAAATAAAATCCTTTAAAAAAAAAAAAAAAAAAAGTACATACTCATTTTGGCACTGGTTGGCTCAGTCCGTTAAGCATCTGCCTTACGCTCAGGTCATGATCCCACTGTCCTCTGCTCAGTCCCACATCCCTCTGCTCAGTGGGGAGTCCGCCTCTCCCTCTCTCACCACCTGCTGCTCCCCCTGCTTGTACTCTCTCTCTCATTCTCTCTCTGGCAAATAAATAAATAAAAATCTTATGAAAAAAAAATCAGCGGCCTTAGCTCTGGGACAGCTGAAGGTGAGAGGAAACCAAGCCTCGCCCGTTAAGAAGCAGCAGAAAACTCCACAGAGATAGAGCACAGAGGAGCAGTTTGAAAAGCGCCGGGGGTATAAATGTGAAGATTTATTTACTAACCTCAGAATGGTGGCTGGATGGGCAGGTTTCTCTAGACTTCTCCAAGAGCTAAAGAGTTGAATGCACATTTCTCCTGTCCAGCCCCACCGTGGACAGACAGCAGGGCACTTGCAGAACGAGCAGGAATGCGCTCCACCTACCTGGCTAGCCCCGCGGGCCCCACCCCCAAGGTCTCCGGGAGAGCTACCACACCCAACCTGCGCCGCTCAGCGGGAGTCCCTCCAAAGCAGCTCCTGCCCCGGAGTGGAGAAGGTAACCACACCAACCCAGCGTGCCTACAGTCCCAGCAGTCAAACTCACACCTTAGGCCACAAGACAAATCTCAATAAATTCAAAAAGATTGAGGTCACATCGTGGATCCTTCTGACCACAGCAGCAGGAAACTAGAAATCAATCACAAGAAAAAAATGTGGAAAGACCGCAAATACAGGGAGGGTAAATAACATGCTGCTAAACAATGAATGTGTCAACCAAGAAATCAAAGAGGAAATCAAAAATTAAAAATAGAGTTACCATATGATTTAGTGATT
Source organism: Spilogale gracilis (assembly GCA_004023965.1). Taxonomy (NCBI): domain Eukaryota; kingdom Metazoa; phylum Chordata; class Mammalia; order Carnivora; family Mephitidae; genus Spilogale; species Spilogale gracilis. The sequence continues at coordinate 115,376 of PITA01000451.1, read as the reverse complement.
CCACTATTGGGTATTTACCTAAAGAAAATGAAAACACTAATTTGAAAAGATACATGTGCCCCTATGTTCATTGTGGCATTATTTACAATAGCCAAGGTAAGGAAGCAACCCAAGTGTCCATCCATAGATGAATAGATAAAGAAGATATGGTATATATGTGATCTATATGCAATGAAATATTATTCGGTCATAAAAAAGGGTGAGATCTTGCCATTCGCAACAACATGGGTGGAGCTAGAGGGTATTGTGCTAATAAGTCAGTCAGGGACAAATACCATATGATTTACTCATACGTGGAACTTAAGAAACAAATGAGCAAAGAAAAAAAAAGAGAGAAACCAGGAAACTCTTAACTACAGTAAACAAACTGATGGTTACCAAGGGGGAGAGGGGTGGGGTAATGGGGGAAGGACGTGATAGGGATTAAAGAGGACATTTGCCTTGATGAGCACTGGGTGATGTGGTGATGTATGGAATTGTTGAATCTAGACTGTACACCTGAAACTCACATAACACTGTATAGTTATACTTCATTAAAAAAAAAAAAGAAAATGGATATATCCCTTGATCAGCAATTCCATTCTAGGAATTTGTCTTAAGGAGATAGCTAGACATGTGCTCAAAGACATCTGTACAAGGGTTGTATCATTTTTCTTTTCTTTTCTTTTCTTTTTTAAGATTTTATTTACTTATCTGACAGAGAGAAACACAGCGAGAGAGAGGGAACACGAACAGGGGGAGTGAGAGAGGGAGAAGCAGGCTTCCCGCTGAGCAGGGAGCCCAATGCAGGGCTCGATCCTGGGACTCCAGATCCTGGGACTCCAGGATCATGACCTGAGCCAAAGACTGGCACTTAATGACTGAGCCACCCAGGCGCCCCTAACCATTATTTTTCAAAAGAAAAAAGGTGTAAAAGGGGACCCGGGTGGGTCAGTTGTTTAAGCTTCTGCCTTCAGCTCAGGGCTTGACCTCAGGGTCCTGGGATTGAGCCCTCTGTGGGGTCCCCCTGCTCAGCAGGGAGCTTGCTTCTCCCTTTCCCTCTCCCTCTGCCCCCTCCAGCTCATGCTCTTCTCTCTCTCTCAAATAAATAAATGAAATCTTAAAAAAAGAAAAAATGCAAAACTATATAAAATGTCCGGAGGCTGAGCTTAGTCAAAACAAGTCTGGTGAATTCTGGAGAAAAATATTATGTAGTCATTATCACAAAAGAAAATTTCAGCAATACTATGTTTTTACTAAGTGTGAATAAACTACAAAGTAATATATACAGGACGGTACTGGACTTGGGCTCTACCAGCCCTTGTTGAGTTGACATTATTTCCTTCATTCGCCAAACACTTGAGAGTATCTATGCGTGCCGGGCACCGTCCTGGGATCTAAGGTTATAGTGATGAACTGAAAGGAGCATCTGAGATAACTCTGTGCACAGCGCTCAAGGACACATTCAGGATGTGGTGGGACCATGCATAATGGGAAGAGCTCACCTCAAAACACTGCAAAGGGCACAGCAAGGATGACACTCGGCAGAAGCCAGCACACAGTGGGCACGCCATAGCCTCCCCACCCCCTGGCTGGCTTTCTTCAGGGGTGTGAAAACAAGAGACCTCATTTAAAACCCAGCTGGGAAGCCCTGGCAGGGCGTTCTCACACACGTACCACTCCTGGCAGCCCGTTTAACCAGCAGGAAGAAGGAAGATCATTCTTATCTTGACAAGGGAGGACAGTTTTCACACAGGAAGTTCATCGCCTGCTTTTAAGAAGAAGGAAGATCCCTGCCCCAGCTCCACCGCAGGATCCACTGCCTGCAGCCAATGAGAAACCACCCCAACCTCCAACTCTACTTCTTCTCCAATGAACTTGGGTTCAAAACAACCCTCCTTGATTTCCTCTAAAAGCTATTAGAAGCTGACCTTCCCTTCCCCTTGTTTCTGGACTTGCTTTTGGTCTGCTGTACTTTCCACTTCTTCTGTTATTCCTACATATGCTTATTTTGCTGGTAAAACAACTGGCTATTGTATTTTTAAGGTTGACAGGGACAAAAATCCCCATTTCTGCTCCACTCAGGGAAGCCCCTGCCTCTCAGGGAAGGACCAGAAACTACTCTCCCTTCTGACCTCCTGCCCAGGAGTGGGGCCCACCTCTCCAGGAACCCTTTTCCTTCCTCTATGGAGACTTTTCTCCCAGTGGGCCTGGTTCCTCTCCCAAGAAGGCTGCTAGTGTCTTTCTAAATCAGAGGGATGGAAGGCAGGAGGTGGGCAGCAGTCTCCATAGAACTGTCCAGAAGCAATCTCATCCTGCTGAGGCACGCTCCCTAGTCATCATCTGTGTGTATTTATTTGTAGTCCTCCGAAAAAGATTTCCACACTTCTCAATAATGTCTTCTTGGACGGTCAAGTAAATGTGTGGGTTTCCGAACTGAAAAACTACCAGTGGGGCACAATCTCTGAGGAAAACTTTAAGTCTGAGTGGCAAAACCCTGGTGGGCTGTGAGAGCTGGGCTCCCAGGATGGTGTCTCCGCTAGGACCCAGCAGGCAGTGGTGAGGAAGGTGGTTTTCCCCAGCGCCTCATCTCAGGGAATTAAAAATGAACTGGATATGACTTTACCGTCAGTAAGATGGCTATAATAATAATAATAAAAAACAATCAATTGCAAGTGTTGGTGAAGATATGAAATCGGAATCCTCACAGACTGCTGGGAGAAATGCAGAAGCGGGGCAGCCGCTTTGGAAAACAGTCTGATGATTCCTCAGAGTTAGACACAGCGTTACCATGTGACCCAGCAATTCTCCTTCTAGGTGTATTCCTAAGAGAAATGACAACACGTCCACACAAAAACTTACACATGAATGTTCATTCATAACAGCCAGAAGATAGAAAGAGCCCAGTGTCCATCAGCTGATGAATAAATAAAGTTGGCACATCCATACAATGGACTATTGCTCTGTCATTAAAAAAAAGAGGTCTGATGCATGCTACCATCGTGTGGATAAAGCTTGAAAATATTATGCTGAGTAAAACAAGCCAGTCACCAAAGACCACGTATCAGATGATTCCATTTATATTAAATGTCCAGAACTGGCAAATCTGTGGAGACAGAAAGTGGATTAGTTATGGCCTAGGGCTATGAGGGAGGAGGGAAGATGGGGGATGATGGCTGAGAAAGTTCAGGTTTCTTTCTGGGATGATGGAAATGTTCTGAAATTGGTTGTCGTGATGCACTGAATTAAATGAGTGAATTGTATGGTATATAACTTATATCTCAATAAGCTGCTACAGGAAAAAAAAAAAAAAGGAAAGAAAAGAGAGCAAAGAAAAGTGATAAGGGAAAAGCTGTACTCTAAGACCAAACCAGCAAGGAAATTCCAGTTCCAGTCTCAAAGCCCTTCCGAGTTCTTCTTCCCTACCCCGTTTCACCTGTGTGCCCAAAGTACAAGTATGTGAAGTAGAAGGGTATAAATTACCCTCCCTGCTCATGCTCAGGGTGCAGACCTTTGGAGAACACTTTCCTCTGAGCTGGCCTGCGTTAAATAAACCTCTGAGCCTCCAAAGCCTCTGAGTGCCGCTCCGTTCTTACGCCAGGATCCAGTCTAGGTTCCGTAACAGAATGAGGAGGAAGAGGAGGAAAAAGAGAAGAAGATTTTAAAAAGTGAGCCCAGGGCACCTGGGTGGCTCAGTCAGTTAAGCATCTGCCTTCTGTTCAGGTCATGATCTCAGGGTCCTGGGATCGAGCCCTGCATTGGGCTCCACACTCAGTGGGGAGTCTGCTTCTCCCTCTCCCTCAGCCCTTGCTCATGTGCTCTTTCTCTCAAATAAATAAATCAAATCTTAAGAATAAATTTAAAAATTTAAGAAACAAACAAATAAATTGAACAGGGATAAATTAGGTAGAAACCACAAAAGCGTACTTTTAGGGAGGGCTGTCCAAAAGGACATTTTTATTTACCTACAGATAACCTTTTGTAAGAAACACAATTCTGTAAGGTTCAGAAGAAATTAAAGAAGAAAAAAGCTATATAGAAATATAGCTGTTGATATCAATAACTTATTTTGAAAAAGCACCTACTACATGCCACCATATACACTTAAAACTTAGTAACTCAAAACCATGAGGTATATTCACCATGTAGGACGTGACTTTGATCAGGCTCAGGAAACACTTTCTATAAAGAGCCAGATAGTAAGTGCTTTAGACTTTGTGGGCCAAGAGGCAAAACTGAGGATATTATGTAGACATTTACAGAGGAAATAAAACAAACTTCCAAAATAAATTTTATTGATGAAATTTAAAATCTAATAATGATTGAGCACAATTTTTGATAATACTGGTTTATGAATAGAAGAGTGGAATTCCTTGACAGGGACAGTATTTTGCTTAATTGAGGTTCACAGCTTCCCAATTATCAAAATTGATCATAAATGTTCAATTTTTCATGCTGAATTTTTTTTTCTTAAAGAATGTATTTCTTTATCTGACAGAGAGAAACACAGCTAGAGAGGGAACACAAGCAGGGGGAGTGAGAGAGGGAGAAGCAGGCTTCCTGCCAAGCAGGGAGCCTGATGTGGGGCTTGATCCTGGGACCCCAGGATCATGACCTGAGCTGAAGGCAGTTGCTTAACCAACTGAGCCACCCAGGCACCCCTAAACATGTAATTTTATTTTATTTTTTATTTTTTTTAAAAAAATTATTTATTTATTTGACAGAGAGAGATCACAAGTAGGCAAAGAGGCAAGCAGAGAAAGAGAAGGAAGCAGGCTCCCTGCTGAGCAGAGAGCCTGATGTGGGGCTTGATCCCAGGACCCTGAGATCATGACCTGAGCAAAAGGCAGAGGCTCAACCCTCTGAGCCACCTAGGTGCCCCTGAACATGTACTTTTAATTGAGTACAGTTCAAAAGACAGTTATAGAGTCAGAAGACAGTTATAGAGTTCTGTTAAATTCTTCTATTGGTGTTTACCTTTCAGCATGTCATTATATTTCAAATTAATCTTAAAATCTTCCAATTTAAATTTAGGAAGATGCTCTTCCCAATTACATAGTAAAACAGAATTTGGAATACAGAAATTTTCTTCTCATGATGAAGTCTGAAAAACACCACTGGAACTGTAGTTTAAGTTCAAAAAAATATGTTGGCTGCAAATTTGTATGAGAAGGAAGATCTTGCTTCTCATTTTAACTTTTGACCATGTGGGGAAGTATAGAAAACAGCTATACATTATTTGTGAGTTATATACAACATTAGTTGTTCAAATGACTTTACCACAGTATAAAATCGGCTTGTAACTACTGTTTTTGCCTTGTAATTATAAGTTGAGTTTGCTGGGAACCATTATTAGGTTTTCAGCAAAAGATAACTTCAAAAGCCATTCTTGTTTGATAATAGTGGTTGAGAATATTTCTTCTCACTCAGAAAGATTTTAATCTCAGCCCTGAGCCCAAAAACTTCCAATACAACTTTACAACTGCTAAGCCATCAAACTGCGTTACTGTAGGGTAAGTTGGGACACTAGCTTCTGTATCTGATAAAAGCAGGGTGCCTCGTTGGCTCTGTTGGAAGAGCACACAGCTCTTGATCAGCCTTGTAAATTCTAGCCCCACGTTGGGTATAGAGATTACTTAAAAAAAAAAATGCTTTAAAAAGAGAAATGCACAGAATCAGTGATGGTTAAGTCAACGGGCCAATAAATAAAGTTCACTATTGACACTACTGGTTCCTTAACACATGTTATATTGAAATACTGTCCGCAGAATACTCATGAATAAGATAATTAATTACCATAAGTTTTACTCTTATTTATTTATTATTTTTTAAATTAAGATTATTTATTTGTTTATTTGACAGAGAGAGACACAGGAGAGAGGACAAGCTCAGGGAGTGGGAGAAGGAGAAGCAGGCTTCCTGCTGAGCAGGGAGCCCGATGTGGAGCCTGATGTGGAGCCTGATGTGGGGCTCGATCCCAGGACCCTGGGATGACAACCTGAGCTGAAGGCAGACACTTAACAACTGCGCCATCCAGGCATCCCTATTTTTACTTTTTAAAGTAACCTCTACCCCCAACGTGGGGCCTAAACTCACAATCCCCAGATGGAGAGCCGCACACTCTACTGACTGAGCCAGCCAGGTGCCCCTAATTACCATAAGCTTTAAATGCCTAATGCTTTCACGCTTTGTAAATGAATCCAACTATCGCTTTTTCTCTTCCATATTTATTTCTACCACCTGCAGCTGTAACATATCTTAGTGGAGTCTTCAGTTTATACTGAAATAATGTTTTCTCAATTTCTTTGAAAATACTCTTTTAAAAAAGAACCTTATCAAGATTTAATTCACCCTTGGGGCGGCTGGGTGGCTCAGTCATTAAGCATCTACCTTTGGCCCAGGTCATGATCCCAGAGTCCCCAGAACAAGACCCACATTGGGCTCCCTGCTCTGCAGGAAGCTTGCTTCTCCCTCTCTCACTCCCTCTGCTTGTGTTTTGGCTCTCACTGTGTCTCTCTCTGTCAAATAAATAAATAGAATCTTTTTTAAAAAAGTTTTAATTTACTCATTTAAGGGGTATAATTCCATTTTTTAAAAGATTTTATTTATTTATTTGAGAGAGAGTGAGCACATGCACACATGCACGGGGGGAGAGGGGCAGAGAGAGAAGCAAACTGCCTACTGAGCAGGGAGCCCAGCGTGAGGCTCTGTCCCAGGACCCCAGGATCATGACCTGAGACCAAAGCAGATGCTTAACCAACTGAGCCACCAGGCAGCCCTTCATTCTGAAAATATTCTTTCTTATGGTTGTTCCACAGAGACTGATTCCTCAGTAGCTTCCAGCTTGTCACTGGCTCCTTCAATGAACAACTGAGTAGTCCTAGTAACATTTACCAATCATCAAGAGCCTGGGAGAGCCACTCAAAAATATTCATTAATTGACTACTGATACTCTCCCTAGTGTTCTCAGCTCTCTGAGCGACTGTCTGTTCTTGCTGCAACAGGGATAAACAGGTGTCTCTCTGGGGCCCCTGGGTGGCTCCCCACATCAGGCTCTCTGCTCAGCCACAAGTCTGCTTCTCCCTCTGCCTTTGTGATCTCTCTAGCTTTTGGTCTTTCTCAAATAAATGAATGAATGAATGAATGAATGAATGAATAAATAAATAAATAAGATCTTTAAAAAAACAAAAGAAAACAAAGAGGTGTCTTTCTTCTGGACACATTTCTTTGACTGGTGCAATCAAACACAACTTAATTAATTCACCCCTAAGTCACTTTCCTTGTTTGGCTAACAAATGAGTCACTTGGAAACTTGCTTTGATTGCAGCCTCATTTTCATTATTTAACTTTATGAACACATTCTCTTACAATGAAATATCCCCCTTAAAATTCCCTATTTTTTCTGATGGTTACTTTCCTGTGAGTTGGGAATACTGTGATATGTCCTTCGACTGGTAATAGTAACATAATCTATTATTTTAGCCCATGTTCCACATCACTGTATAATAAATAATGCTTGGCCACCTAATTTGGTAGCAAAATAATCCATACTGTGATTTAAAAACATTATATTTTGAAATCCATTTTTCTCTTCTTGTTTTGATGTGATGGGTATGCATTGGTAAATTTTTTTTAAAGATTTTATTTATTTATTTATTTGAGAGAGAAAGAATGAAGGAGCCAGGGGAGGGGCAAAGGGAGAGGGAGAAGAAGGCGCCCTGCTAAGCAGGGAGCAAGATACTGGATCCCAGGACCCTGAGACAATGACCTGAGCCAGAGGCAGACTTTTAACTGGCTGAACCACCCACGTGCCCTACTTTGGTAATTTAAAAAGAAAAAAAAAAATGTCCTGATAAGACCATACACATGGCATTTGAAACATGGTTGCATTCCATCTGTGTCACTGCCGTGTGTGTCATGTGGTGGGGAGCAGTGAAGTAACGAGGTAGAATCGCGGTCTTGACTCTCGGACTCTGCCATGATAGCATGAAAGCAGCCATAGCCAATATGGGAACAAACGGGTGTGACTGCGTGCCAATTAGACTTCATTTGTGGTCACTGAAATTTGGATTCCCCATAATTTTCACATTTTATAAAACACGATTCTTTTTTTTTTTTTTAAGTGACTAAAAAATATAAAAATCACTCTTAGTTTGTAGGTCCCAGAAAAACAGGCAGTTGGCTGACTTTGGCCCATAGGATATAGTTTGCTGGGTCTGCTCTAGAGTGTAATCAGCCCAATAAGGCTAGGTCCTCCCTCTTCAGGGAAGGAACTCATCCCTGTCCAAAAACATTCTGAAGATTGATGTAGGGATCGGTGTTCACTTTTAACCCCCTAGAAGGACCACAAGACTTGTCCTCCATGAGAATGTCACAGACCACCATCTTCTACAGCTCTCTCCAAGTCCTGAGTTCATAGTACAACATTGTCTCCTTTAACTCAACCTTTAAAGGAGACTCAACCTGTCTCCTTTAACTCAGTTCTATGGGCAAGTTTTACAGACTAATGACTTGGGTCTTAGAGGAGTCAAGTACAAGGGGACATGTGACAACCCTGGAACTACATTCCAGCTTTCAAGTGCCATGCTCTACTCACCATGCCACAGTACCTATGTTATCCAGACACCTGTCTACATCTGCCCCACATCCCCACCCCTGTTATCCAACCGGGCTTTCTCACAGAATCACTGGTAACTTCTCCCTCCACTATGGAGTTCCGCCATGTCACTCAGCATAGCTGGGCTTGCTGGGCTTGCCCTCTCTCATACGCTTCTGTAGCTCACATGTTCTCATGACCCATACTTTAGATGATATGTGCCCTGGAAACCAGAATACACCAGATGTCTAGACTCTGGACTTTTATCTCAACCATCCCATGAACCAGTTACGTAAACTTGGGAAATCTGCCCCTCTCCGATCTTTGGTTTCCTTGTCTGCAAAACTGGAGGAGTGGGTGGAGCTCCTCTCCAGTTTTAACTTTTCATGAGTCATCTGATTCCCTACCATATTTTATTTATTACCCACATGTTGCCACATCCCTTTATTGGTAAGAGTTATAGAAAGTAATTATGCTGCAAAACCCAGAGAGAGTCATTGCCCCTGAACCTTGCTTTAAGTTATGTGACGCAAAAGTCTATTAATAAACATAGCACCTCTGAAATGCCAACTGGTTGGCACACACACAAGGACACTTAAGAACAAATTAACTGAACAAAGAGACCAACTTGATCTTCAGCCAAATGCACAAACTGAAGAAAGTAGGCGTTGGGAGATGATAGAGTGGGGGACGGCTGAAATGAAAGCAAATACTACCCAAATCTATGAAGCACTTACCATGTCAGTGTTAGAAAAAGGGTGTAGAGGTGGATAGAACATAGATATATAAGATTGACGTCCCTGCCCCTGGGGAGGTCACAGTCTACTGGGTGGTAACCACAAGAGCTAAAAATAGAAATCGAGGAGGAATAGAAATACAGGAGTAATTATAATCAAGTTAGGGGACCTTTTGACTGACCTGCCTCTGTGGAGAAGTAGGCTGAGAAAGCTTATTTTATTGTGATGTCTACCAGTTGGGGGGACAACTTTCTGTTCCCTCAGAGAGCCTCATAAGACATTAACAGCCCCAAGGTTTCATTGTTCTTGAAGTTTAATCTGACTTAATTCTTTGGGTGCAAGGGTAGTGTTGACTCCAAGGGAGTGCAAAGAATGTCCCTCTCTCAATATTTTGTTTTTCTTTTGTATTATTTTCTCAGTATAAATTCCTGGGAGTAAGATTACTAATTCAAGGGGTAAACATTTTAAGGTTTTGAGAAATTGTTGCCAAGTTATCTTCTTAAAGATTTACATTTAAATTACACCCCTGAAGTTTTTCTCTCATTCAATGGCATGAAGTACTTTCATTTTTTCCCCCAAAGATTTTATTTGTTTATTTGAAAGAGAGAGTGAGCATGAGAGGGGGAAGGACAGAGGGAAAATCAGACCCCCTGCTGAGCAGGGAGCCAGATGTAGGACTCTATCCCAGGACTCCAGCACCATGACCTCAGTTGAAGGCAGTTGTTCAACTAACTGAGCCATCCAGGCACCCTTATTTTTAAAAGTTGGGGCTTGGGCACCTGGGTGGTTCAGTGGGTCAATTGTCCAACTCTCAATTTCAGCTCAGGTTATGATCTCAGGGTCATGAGACTGAGCTCTGTGCCTGGTGTGGGTCTTGCTTGAGATTCTCTTTCTCTCCTTCTGCTCCCCCAGCACTCCTCTCCCTCTCTAAAAAAGACAAAAAAAATAGGCTTTCTCTCCTATTATGGTACGTGAAAAATGATACCTCGGTATTTAAATTCTCATTGATTTGACCACTATGAGGGTAAACAGACTCTATATATTTGTTAGTTTTTTTTGTAATTCCCGTTCATGAGGTTTATCTCCTGTTTTAAGGGAAGGGCTATTTATAGTTTTCTAATTAAAGTATATGAGCTTTTTATAGATTTTATGGATTAAAGCTATTAACCTTCGTCAGCCCTTTGTTGTCATCTGGGCTTTCCTGTTTCTAAGTCTAGACCCACAGGCTTAACTCAGAGAGAAGTCCTCCAGCCAGTACCCTACCATCCTGGCTCCCCCGGCCAAACAAAATCTTAATTCCAGGTCAACCTGGGCCCCTTCTTGCTTTATTACTCCCTGCTGACCTCTCCTACAGGGAAATTATTTTATGTGAAGACTGCTGCCACTATAAGCTCACTATTCTCAATCTTTGTCCAAAACCACTCCATGTCTCTGGTCAACTTCACCCCCTATTCCTCACCTGTTACTCTAAATGTTCTTTCCTCCCCTCTTTGCAGCCCCTCCACATACTTGCTTTCTTTTTCAGGAGGAGAATTTGTCTTTTTTTTTTTTTTTTCAATTGAAGTGTAAGTGACATAACACTACTTGTTTTAGGTGCATAATATGATTCAATTTAGGTTTCTATTGTGAAATGATTACTCCAATAAGTGTAATTCACATCCATTGCCACACATAGTTACAAAAATAGCTTTTTCTTATGATGCGAACTTTTAAGATCTACTCTCTTGGCAATGTTCATGACAATGCCTCTCTTGTTTTAAGGTGATTTTGAACTTGTTTTATAGTTTAGGAGCTTGTAAGAATATGGTAACAAATAATGAATTAGGTAAAGTTGCAGGATACAAAATTAATATCCAGAAATCTGTTCTGTTTCTATAGACTGATAATGAAATAGAAAAGGAATTAAGAAAATAATTCCAGGGGCACCTCAGTGGCTCAGTCATTAAGCGTCTGCCTTTGGCTCAGGTCATGATCTCGGAGTCCTGGAATCAAGCCCTGCATCAGGCTCCCTGCTCTGTAGGAAGCCTGCTTCTCTCTCTCTCTTTCACTCCCCCTGCTTGTGTTCCCTCTCTGGCTGTGTTTCTCTGTGTCAAATAAATAAATAAAATCTTTTTAAAAATTCCATTTCTAACTGCATTAAAAAGAATAAAATACCTAGGAATAAATTTAAACAAGGAAGTGAAAGACCTACACTATGAAACTATAAGACACTGAGAAAAGAAATTAAAGATGACACAAATAAATGGAAAGATAAATCGTGCTTATGAATTGGAGGAATTAACTTTGTTAAATGTCCATACTATCCAAAGCAATCTACAATACAATCCCTATCAAAATATCAGTAGTATTTTTCAACACAGAACAAGTCATTCTAAAATTTGTATGGAACCACAAAGACCCTGAATATCTAAAGTAAACATGAGAAAGAGAACAAAGCCAGAGCATCACAATACCAAATTTCAAACTATCCTACAAAACTGCAGTGATCAAAACAGTATGGTACTGGCACAAAAAGAGATACATAGACCAATGGCATAGGATACAGAGTCCAGAAATCAGCCCATGGTTATATAGCCATTAAACCTATGACAAAGGAGGCAAAAATATACAATAGGAAAAAGACAGTCTCTTCAATAAATGGTCTTGGGAAAACTGGACAGCTACATGCAAAAGAATGAAACTGGACCACTTTCTTATACCAGACACACACATAAACTCTAAATGGATTAAAGACCTAAATGTGAGGCCTGAGACCATGGAACTTCTTCTTCTTTTTTTTTTTAAGATTTTATTTATTTTATAGAGAGAAACACAGAGAGAGAGGGAACATAAGCAGGGGGAGTGAGAGAGGGAGAAGTAGGCTTCGCACCGAGCAGGAAGCCCAATGTGGGACTCGATCCTGGGTCTCCGGGATCATGACCTGAGCTGAAGGCAGTCGCTTAACCAACTGAGCCACCCAGGCGTCCCATGACCATGGAACTTCTAAGAGAAAACATTGGCAGTAAACTCTTGGACATCAGCCTTAACAATATTTTTTTTGGTCTGTCTCCACATGCCAGGGCAACAAAAGCACAAACGAACAATTAAGAGTACATCAAATTAAAAACTTTTGAACAATAAAAGAAACCACGAACAAAATGAAAACATAACCTACCGAATAGGAGAAGGTATCTGCAAATGATATATCTAATAAGGGTTTAATATCCAAAATTTACAAAGAAGTCATGCAACTCACCACTAAAAATAAAACAATCAATCTGGTTAAAAATTGGGCAGAGGACCTGTCTGAAGAGATATTTTTGCCACAGAAGACACACAGATGGCCAACGGACACATCAAGAATGTTCAACCTCACTCGTCATCAGGGAAATGCAAATCAAAAATGCAGTAAGATATCATCTCATACCAGTCAGAATGACCAGTATCAAAAAGATATGAAATAACAAATGTTGGTGAGGCTAATAAAGAAAAGGGAATTCTTGTGCACTGTTCGTGGGCATGTGAATTGGTATGGGCACTATGGAAAACAGTATGGCAATTCCTCAAAAAAGTACAAATAGAAATACCCTATGATCCAGTGAATCTACTTCTAGGTATTTACCTGAAGAAAATTAAAACACTAATTCAAAAAAATACATGCACCATTATGTTTATTATAGTATTATTTACAATAGTCAAGATATGGAAGTGATGTCAGTATCTATCAATAGATCGATAAAGAAAATATGATACACACACACAATAGAATATTACTCAGCCACAAAAAATAATGAGATCTTGCTATTTGTGACAACATGAATGAACCTGGAGGGTATTATGCTAAGTGAAATAAGTCAGACAGAGAAAGACAAGTACCATACAATTTCACTTACATGTGGCATCTAAAAAACAAAACAAATGAATAAACCAACAAAAAATAAGCACACTAAAAAATACAAAGACCTGGTGGTTGGTTCCCAGATGGGAGAGACTATAAGGGATGGGCAAAATAGGTGAAGGGGATTAAAAGGTACAAACTTCCAGTTATAAAATAAATAAGTCATGGGGATGAAAAATACAGCATAAGGAAATAGCCAATGGTATTATAATAACTTTGGTGACAGATGGTAACTGTACTTATTATCATGGTGAGCATTTTGTAATGTATATACATGTTGAATCATTATGTTATACACCTCAAACTAATACAGCATTTATTGTATGTCAACTATATTTTTCCAAAAAAGGATTTTAAAAAACCCTATATTCCCTTTATAATATTTATAGCATGTTTATAATGGCTATATAACCTTTTATCAGGAGGTAAGTAAACATTAACCAATTGAGCTAGATAATTCTAATAATATTTAGGTTGTTTCCAAATGCTCACTCTTTCAAATCCTTGATGAACATCTTTTTGCCCATAACGCTTTCCATATATTGAATTATTCCCTAAGAGAAGATTCTCCTAAAGTTGAATGACTAGGACAACAGAAGTCAAATTCTTATGGCTTTTAATGAGTACAGACAGATTTCAAAGGATTTTTTAATTTACTCACCTACCCACGGTCCCTCATGAGAAGAACCTTTCATTAGCATTAGGTCTTGTTAATTTCAGAGGTGAAAAGAGTTTGGTTTGAATCATACCAATCACTAGAGACATAGTTTGGTGAATGAAAGGACCCTGGTCTTTCAGTTCGAGTTTTGCCAAGTGATACTGGTCATCCCGCAGGGGTCATGTTAATCTTCCCTGTATGGTTCAAATTTGAGTGTATATGTGCTGCTGAAGTAAACACAGTGAGCGATATTGGTCAACAAGTGACCCAACCCTTCCGAACGTCAAGTTTCCTCACTTACAACATGGTGATTATGATATTTAACATGCTTATGGGCGTGAGGATGAAATAAGAATACATGTGAGACGTGTGGTCCCCAGACAGGGGGAGTCTCCCTTCCTCTTCAGCAGTGAGAGTTAATATTTTCTATGTCATGGGTCTTCTGCCACTTTCTCCTCTGTCGGTCAGTCATCTGTGCATGTCCTTTGTCCATGTATTTAGTGGGTTTTCATGTTTTTTTTGTTGTTTGGTTTTGTGTTCTAAGTAAGCTCCACACCTAATATGGGGCTTGAACTTATGACCCTAAAATCCAGAGTCACATGCTCTCCTGACTACACCAGCCAGGTGCCCCAGGGTTTTTTTTGTTTTGTTTTGTTTTTTTTAAGTAATTTGTATGAGATTTGGAGCATCAACATATTTTAACCTCCTTCCATCGTAATTGTTGTAAATCCACCATTATCACTCGCTTTTTAAATACTTTTCTTTACACAGTTTATAGTATTTATAACAACTCTGTCCCTCTTTTAGCTAAGAATTGAGAGGTCTCTGATAACACTGTTTACATCAGGCAAGGGGTCCCTTCTCTGAGATTTAGAATTTTGGGTAAATATATTTCAATGAATTAGCAGAACCTGTGAACAAATATGGAAAGAGTTCACCGAAATTCAAGTGTTCTTGGGATCCTTCTGGTCTTTGGATCATCAGGCTTTGTAAGGGATACTTTGGAGGTGCTGCCGATAGTGATGGTCCTGTTTGAGGTTGTCCAGCATCTTTGACCAGCTTTCTGTGTGTGTGAGGGGTCCCCTCCACTGTGAGTCCTGGATGCCCAAGGTAGAAGCCAAGACCTGGCTTGTATAACCTCTCTTGTCTCTGGAATGCAGGCCCCCGACTTGGTGCCATCAATCAGAGGCACGGGCAGAGGACTTGTGTATTAAGACAGAAGTGAAAGGAAGCAACGCCAGATGGTGTCCTGTCTGTGGCTGGGAGGGGCAGCCAGGTTGTCTCTGCTGGGGTGCTCCCACAGGGTGGCAGGGCCATTGTTCCCATCTGGGGTCTCAATGGTAGGGTTAAAATATGCGCTAAGCCATGTTGTAAACGGATGTGCTGTCAGCCAGGCTTTATTGTTCCATTTATAGGACACAGGCAGAGTAGATTTAGCACAATTTCTAAGGGCTCTGGGATATTCAGAATGGTCAGTGAGCACTGGCTTCACCTTTAAGTCCCCAGCCGCATTAGCCCTAACAAGAGAGCCAGCCTGTGCTTAGAAGTTTGGAAGCCAGGCATTGACTTCTCCTCTCTGGCTGTGAAAGTCCTTGACGGCATCTTCTTCCAGCAGAAAGCTGTGTTAGCTACAGTGAAAATCTGTTGTTCAGTGTGGCCACCGTCACGGATTATCTGAGCTGGATCTTTTGGAGAACTCGCTGCAGCTTCTCCATCAGCACCTGCTGCTTCCCCTGGCATGTTCATGTCACGGGGACGGCTTCTTTCCTTAAACCTCACGAACCCACCTCTTCTGGCTTCCAACTTTTCTTCTGCAACTTCCTCACCTCTCTCAGCCTTCCTAGAATTGAAGAGAGTTAGGGCCCTGCTCTGGAGTAGGCTTTGGCTTAAACTACTGTTGTGTCTGGTTTGCCTTTCTATCCTGAGCACTAACATTTTCTCCATATCAGCAGTAAGGCTGTTTCACTTATCATTCATGTGCTCACTGCGTAGTGCTTTTTATTTCCTTCAAGAACTCTTCTTTTGCATTCACAACTTGGCCAACTGTTTGGTAGAAGAGGCCTAGCTTTTGGCTTGTCTTTGCTTTTGACATGCCTTCCTTATAAAGCTTAATCATTTCTAGCTTTTGATTTAAACAGACATGTAACTCTTCCTTTCACTTGAACACTTAGAGGCCATGGTAGGGTTATTAGCTGGCCCAGTTTAAATACTGTTGTATCTCAGGGACCAGGGAGGCCCGAGGAGAGGGAGAGAGATGGGGAAACAGCCCATCAAAGGAGCAGTTGGAACACATACAACATTTATCGGTTAAATTTGCCATGTCATGGGCAACAGTTCATGTTGCCCCAAAATGATTACAATAGTAACATCAAAGATGACCAATCACAGATCACCATAACCAATAATGAAAATTTTAAAATATTGCAAAAACTGGGGCACCTGGGTGGCTTAGTCTATTAAGTGTCTGCCTTCAGCTCAGGTTGTAGTCCCAGAGCTCTGGAATCAAGTCCCACATGGGGCTCCTTGCTCTGTGGGGGGCGGGCGGCACCCTCCCTCTCCCTCTGTCCCTCCCCCACTCCTCCAGCTTGTTCTCTCTCTCTTACTCATTCAAATAAAAACAAAATCTTTAAAATATTGCAAAAATTACCAAAATGTGACAGAGACATGAAGTGAGCAAATGTTATTGGAAAATAGTGCCTATAGACTTGCTCAATGTAAGACTGTCAAAACCTTCTGTTTGTAAAAAAACAAAACAAAACAAAAAACAAAAAAACACCACACACAGAATCCGCAGGGCACCTGAGTGGCTTAGTCAGTTGAGCTTCCAACTCTTGATTTTGGCTCAGGTCATGATCTGGGGGGGTGGGGGGTGGTGGTGGTAGTAGTGAGGTCAAGCCCCATGTCAGGCTCTATGCTCAGGCCAGGAGCCTGCTTAAGATTCTCTTTTTCCCTCTTCCCCTCCCTTTCTACCCCGCACCCCTCGCCCCCGCTACTGCGCTCTCTCTCTCAACAAACAAAAATGAAGTATCTGAAATGTGCAATAAACAAAGTACAATAAAATGAGTTATGCCTGTATTGTGAAAACTCCTAAGATATAGTATTTTTTTAATAATATTTGGATTATTCAAGATTAAACTCTTTTTTTTTTTTTTAAAGAATTTATTTATTTGACAGAGAGAAACACAGCCAGAGAGGGAACACAAGCAGGGGGAGTGAGAGAGGGAGAAGCAGGCTTCTGGCTGAGCAGGGAGGCTGATATGGGACTCGATCCCGGAACTCCAGGATCATGACCTGAGCCGAAGGCAGTTGCTCAACCAACTGAGCCACTCAGGTGCCCCAAGATATAGTATTTTAAAAACTTATTAACTTCAAACAGTATGGACTGATCTAGTTGCTATACAAACTAAGGGAAAGAGCATTCCATTCTCCCACACTTCCTGTTTGGGTTACTTACATTATCTTTGTCAGAATTTTGTAACATTTCTCTTCTATTCCTAAATTTTAATTTTCTTTCTTCAGTCTCAGTTCTAAGCTAAACAGTTTCAATACTTACCCTTGTGGTTTCTCCATTCCTATATTCAGGATTTTGATTTTTCTCTTGGCTGGCAGGACTTCACATTTCTTGGGCACTGGGTTCCCTAAAATCTTTCTTTTCAGACAATCTCTGCCTATTGCTTTCATGAAGTGAAGAACTTTGTAGATATTGCTTCATTGCCCTCAAGCTTTGCATGTTGCTGCGAAGTTTGAGACCAGCTCGACTCTTCCTTTTGAAGGGACTACCTTTTCATACTTGACACTAACCTAGCTTTAAAAATGGGAAAAAACCAATGGCAACTATGATGTGAGGGACGCCATGCTTTATCAAGTCTCTAGCCCAGTGAGTATCTCATCCAAGCCCAGGAGCACAACTTGAACTCCATCTTGTACAACTACCAGGGGCATTAGGAAACTTTGGGGAAAGTAACTTGGCCTCATATGGCCTCAGTTTCCTCTTTCATAAAACAGCCCAGCTGGACCATGTCAGTGGTTCTCAGATTCAAAGGTGATGAAAAAAAAAAACAAACCCAAAAAACTAGTACTATGTCCCAAGCTAGTGATGTGGTGATGTGGGCACACACAGAAGGAAGGAAGGAAGGAAGGAAGGAAGGAAGGAAGGAAGGAAGGAAGGAAGGAAGGAAGGAAGGAAGGACTAGCATCTGCTATCACCATTGTTTCATAGGATAAAGGACATTTTTATAACTGAAAAGAAGTAGAAAAGACAGTTATCTCTTAAAGATATTGCACTTAAATTGAATATATTTAGCTTTTTAAAAAACTGACCACTTATTTCATGCATTTGGCCTCAGCCCAGCAATGACTTCTTCCTTGCCCAGCCCCTCTCCGAAAGGTTTTAATAAACCACAGGATGTGATGACTCAGTCCCTTACTCTCTCCCAGGTTGCACCTGTGAGCAAAGGTGAAACTCTTCTTATTTTCCCAGGTTATGATGACTATACCCCAGTCCCTTGGTCTTTAGAAAGGAATCAGTCTCAATGTGAAATGTGAACCAACCAATAAGGAAGTAAGGAAGAAGATATTCTATGGTTGGGGTGGTGGTGTGGAACAACCAGGAAGACAGACCTTGTTCCTCAATAATTCCCTAGTCATCACTGGGCTAAATATAGATCAAGTTCCTCATGGAGTATAACATTATAATATATTTCAAAATAACTTTTGTCTTTTTGATATCATCATAATAATGCCTTACAATGGGCTTGGCAACTGTGAAGTAAGCAGGAGGGAAAGACAGTGGAACGAATATTCTAGTTGTATATAAACAAGACACCTGTCTCAAGCATGCCTACCAAGGAACTTATAACCCACATCTATTCAATGTTGGCTTCATCCCAGGCTAGAGTTAAATGAAACATCCTATTGTTTAGATATATTTTAGAGATAGCCTATCACTTAATCTCTCCACAAACCTCTGAATTAGGACCTCATTTCTATTTTACAGGGGAAGAAACTAATAATCAGAATAGTAAAGAAATTCATCAAGATATCACAACTAGGGGCACTTGGGTGGCTCAGTTGGTTGGGCATCTGCCTTTTCCTGGGATGGAGCCCCACCTTGGGTTCCCTGTTCAGTGTGTGTATGGAGTCTGCTTCTCCCTCTGCCCCTCCCCCCATTTGTGCGCTCTCTCTCTCTCTCCAGTACATAAATAAAACCTTAAGAAAAAAGATCTCATAGCTAATAAGCTCTTTCAAGCCTAGGTCATTCGGGTTCAAAACTCATTCACCAAGCCTCAAGCAGGAGGCTTAGAAAATATTAGCCTCTATTGAATGTTTCTAATGTGACTTCTTGTTAAAACAAAACAACAAAAACCCAACCAAACAAACCTAAAATCACTTAGCTGAAGAATTTCAGTGATAATCATTACTGTTCCATGGCATTGAACTAGGAAGCAAGCAATTCACATGAGCTACAGTTAAACTAGTGTTGATTTTTGAGTGCTGCACTAGTCAGGATGGAAGGAATATACTGCAGCAGGGGACCCCTGAATCTCAGCGCCTTAGCAAAACAATGGGACATTTCCAAGTCTAGAGAGCCAGGGTCCCACACCAACAATAGTGGCTCAGTCTCAATGTGTATTTCCGTTACTGCAGAGGCAAGAGAAGTGAAACTCACACACTGGCACTTAAAGCCTCATCCTGGAAGGGATACATTTCACTTCCACTCACATTTTTTTGGCCAAACCAAGTCCCGCAGCCATATTTCACAAGAGGTGGGGAAGTGCATCCTACCTTGTGCCTAGAGAGAGGAAAGCTGGAAATTTTTTTTAGGTAAACCACAGAACTCCTCTCCATCTCTAGGGAACCCACTCATCTGTTTTCTGGCCCCACAGTTTTATGTTTTCCAGAATGTAATATAGATGGTATTACCAAGTATGAAGGCTTTTATGTCTGGCTCTTTTCACTTAGCACGTGATTCTGAGAGCTAAGCATGGGGCTGCTTCTGCGGTGGTTTGTTCCTTTTCTTTGCTGAGTACTAACCCATTGTACCATTGTTCCCCAACTCATCAGGGGAAGGTCTTCTAGAGCATCTTTAAAGTGTTTCATCTACAAATGCCTGCTTGGGCTTTGCTACAAGAGATCTTTGCTAAGGGTTATTGTTCAGTTACGTGTCACAGCTGTGCACACGCTTGCTCTCAGGGTCACCAGCCTACAGCTCCTAGAAGCGACTGAGTCCCTAGGACCTTCAACTTCAGTGCATTTCTTCTGTTGCCATGGTTTGTCTTCTCACTCACTCATTCTATTTTAGCAAATGCCTGTTAGGTAGCAGGCACTGAACACCCAATGTTCAACAGGACAGTCTTAATTCCCATCGTTACAGATTTCCAAGTTTGTGCTCGTTAGTCCCTTTGCAATACGGGGAGCAGGAAGAGGGGAGGGAAGGGGGATGATAGGAACACTTTGACAGAAAGCCCAAGGTCTCTGGGACCAGATACTAATTGGGGAATCAGCCTTGAGATAACAGATTAATTCTGCAACTGTCTTTCTTTTGGTGACACGATTACCTGACTGTAGAGAACCGATATGTTCTGTGTTGCGTTTCCTTTGTAGTTTACAGAATGTTCTCACATGATTCTCCCCTTTAATCCTCACAGCAACCCTGTGAGGTAATCATTATTATCCCTGCTTCAGGGATCAGGACTCTGAGGCTCAGAGAGGTGAGCAGTCACTTTGGCCTGACATCATGGTCTGGGAAAAACAGCCATGAAATTTAGAGAATGTCTTGTACTAGTGGTCAGAGCCCAGGCCTTCCAATAGGGCTGTAAGTTTTTATGAGGTCAATAGAAATCAATAAGTATCTTTACCCTTGGCATCTCTCTCTCCTTTTTAAAGATTTTATTTATTTATTTTAGAGAGAGAGAAGCTATGTATGTGTGTGAGTCGGGGTGGGGCTGAGGGAGAAGGAGACAGAATCTCAAGCGGACTCCACGCTGAGTGTGAACCCAACACAGAATTCAATCTTGCAACCCTGAGATCATGACCTGAGCTGAAACCAAGAGTCGGACACTTAACTGAGCCAAGCAGGTGCCCATGGCGTCTCTCGTCTATCTTTCTGAAGTTCATGCTTGCTGTGTCAGATGACTGCACGAAGCCACAGCCCAGTTCTGGGGATTCAGAGCTGTCTTGACCATCCAGGATCCAATACAGGACTCTGGTCTGTGCCCCTTATTTTTTGTCACTTCCCAAGCAACTGGAACAAGTCAGTGTGCACTGATGCAGTCCTTTAAGTCCAAGGGTCTAAAAATATTTTTTAGATCTTTACTTATTGGCGAATCAGATCTGGTCAGATGTACAAGTAGGTCAAGCACTCCGGCCGGCTTGTCAGCGGACAGCAATAGACCCACTTTCAGGTCCTAAAACAGTATACCAAGGGTGAGGGGTCTGGAAATTCTGTGATGTCCGGCTGAAGTGGGCACAAACAAGAGAGGGGTCACTCCTGGGGTCCTGTTGGGATCTCTGTTGGGGTGGGCTAAGAAAGCTGGCTTGTGGGGGAGAACCGGGTCAGGAGAGGAGAGTACAGCTGGTTGTCTCCATTCCAGCTATCTGATGGACTGTCACTCTCATCTAATTTACCCAAAGTTCACCTTCAGGTGCCAAGCTGACATGATTAGCCTCTCCTAGTGACCAAGGTTTCCGTCATCAAGCGTCTGAGAGGCTCACCCATCCCTGCCAAGAAGGGCACTGAAGGACGCAAATAATTAACGAACATCCATCTAGCCAGGCAGCCACACTGGCTGCTCGAGTGCAAGGCTCACGACCCGCTGTCTTAAAGTTCCACGGAGTCTCCCTGCCATGGAGCACGGACATGCTTGCTTCCTGCCCCTTCCCCTTTAAGACCTGAAGAGCTGGCCTTGGTGGTTGCAGGGGGGGCATTCAGGAGAAAATGTTGAACATCTGAACTGGTTATCTCTGCTCTCCAATCCATAGGGAGGAAAGCAAACAAAAGCAGGTGTTATACCTGAGTTAGGCTCTTCATCAATTAGGTCAGTGTGTCCGTCCATCCATCATCAAAAGTGTATTTCCTCACTGAGCTGGGCACTGAGGATCCAGAAATGACTCAATCCCTACGTTTGTCACGCAAGAGTTCCCTGTAGAGTTCCACTGCTAACTCATGAAAGGTAACCTGCTGCATTCTGTTTGCTTGTTATTACGAGAAAAACACACAATGAAAATGATATTCATTTTATTGCATCATTTACTGACTAGAACGCCAGACTTAAAGTAGATATAAGTATAAAAATAACCAAATTCTTACAAATAATACTTTGCTGCTACAGTACTGAATAATTAGTGGAGGTGGCAATTATAATACAACTTTAAATAACATTCTCATAATGGTTTTAACACAATCAACCAGGGGCTAAGGTTTAAAGGTTTGCAAAAAGAAATTCAGGACAATGTAAAAACTCAAGAAGCTCATATTCCACCAACACGCTTCATTTAACCATAAGTCCAACAACACAAACATTAACGAAACTCACAGCAACCTATGATGAAAGACCTTCTTTTTTTTGAACAAACAGGCCAAGGTAATACAGAAATCTGGGCTAGTTTCCCGGATAGACTGGTTCCATCCCATCCCCGTCCAGTCCCATCCTTCCTAGGCAAGAACTCTGCACCTGCATTGCATGTCCTAAAAAAAAAAAATAAAGATAAAACCAGAATCTAGTAGGCAAATCCTTCAAAATGTCCTCTTAAAGAATGCAGAGGGGCCAAAGCTGGTGTGAGATCTCTCTCTATAGACCTAAATCATCCCTTTGGGTCTCACAGGCTTTTTTGTGAGCAGCTGATAGTAAACAGGATGGATTATAACACTATCAAAAAGATACTTTAGTACAACAAATTAACTGGCATTTAATATTTTAATATTTTTAGTCTTTTAACCAGTCTCCTTCTCTGGGGATTTCAGAAAAGAAAGAAAAGAACACATACTCAAAAGACAACTCTACAAAACCCCATCTATTTCCAAACAATGCACACAAGAACTCCAGAAAGATGCTTTGTGAAAAGGAGGAAATGACATATCCCTTCTAATGCCCACAAAAGTCTTCCCATAGGATAAAAAAGATCTCTGATATTAAGGGCAGTTTTAGAGAAGACAGAAAATACTGAAATACTGAATTTTGCATTCTTCCTGTCTCCAAAGAAGGGCTCTAGTTTTGAAATCAGGGTAAGTATCTTAGAATGACGGGTCAGAACTCGACTTCGGAGCATACTGGGTAAACTAAGCCAGGAGCAACTAGAATGCTTGGCTTTAGTTTCTTCAGGCAAAGTTCCCAGGGTCACGGGGTACCTGGGCACTTGGCTAGTGGACAAGATGGCTTCACAGGGACCCCACAGAGCCACATGTGAGGGAGTGACTCTAACGGGCCTGCTCTGGGAACTTCCACATCTAAATAAATACCATCCTTCAAAAACATTTTCTTGGGCAGCCATCTAGCCTCGTACTGCAAAGATGTTGCCCTTCTGTCTGGACCAACTTGAAGAATTACCTCTTCGAGAACTGAATAGTCACATCTTTGTTTAGAATTCCAAATGCTAGCCGCCAGCTTGATTACGCTATCCATTCAACAAACTTGGCTCTAGATGACTTAGCTGCTTCTGAAAATAAGTTTTTGTCCAAGGAGGAAGATTTGTCAGCATTCAAGACATTCAAGTGAATATGTTCACAACTCTGATCACGTTCACAAAAATATGCTTCCAATATGTGGGAGCCACAACCTTCCTGTGGGAACAAGGCCCTCAGATGGGAATCTAAGTCTGGCTTCATTTGTCAAAAATTTGGGTCATCACCTCACCCTTCCTACACCCAAAGCGACGTACCAGTACACTTCTCGCTAAACACAAGCCAGCCACTCTTTTCTTAACGATGACCTCACGTGTCCAAGAAACAGATACAATTATATGCAATGAACCCAAAAGGACTTTTCCAATAAGGATTCCACGTTTTTTGTTTTTGTTTGTTTGTATTTCACGTTATTAGTTCAGTTAATGCTTAATAATATTAAGGTTCTTCAAAAAAAAAAAAAAGTATACCGTAAGCCCACTCTCTCCTGCCTTCTTTGACAAGTAACTTCCATTTGAATGGTGAAGCACTCACCAGGAAGGCAAGGCAGGGCGAAGGGTTGGAATCCTGGCTCTCTAAGGCAAGATATTCATCCTTTCTGAAAATTCACGTGTGCAAGAAACAGACGCTCTCATGCACACTTTCCCAGGGTATGGTGAGGCCAAGGGCCTTGCACCGAGCCTGGTCATGGTGGGAATGCCAGAGATTCTGGTCACAACATGTAGACTTCATTGATCCTCTCCAGGGCCCTGTGCTGGCTTGTGGGTCCGAGAGGAAAAGACAGGAGAAGGAAGACCCCCTTGCCCTCCGGGACTTAAACAAAACCCACAGTGGCCAGGAGGCTGGCAGGTGACCCCCATCCTGCTCTGACGCACAGCCGGGCCCTCCAGAAGTTGAAGTCTCTCATGAGGAGTTAAGTGTCCCCTTTCCCTTCCCCTTTCCCCTAGCTGTGGGGCCCCAACGAGAGGACCGGGCTTTCCTGTGGGCACAGATCACACATCCCAGGTGCCGGAGCTGAGAGCTTCTGCTTCCCAGGGCGCACCCCGCTCTGCCACTCCAGCCCAGGCTGCTGCCGTCCCACCGGCTGTTTGCCCTCCGCCCAGGCTTCTGGGGGCTATTAACTCCAGGCAGGCGTGCAGCCGGCCTCTCCCTTCCTCACCCACGGTGGGCAGCCCACGTGGAACCAGGTAAGTCATGCTGTTTTCATGCCTTCTTAGACGCTCATGCTCTTGAGATAGCCCTTGGCCAACCCCACAGCCTCCTAGGAATGAGATACATTAAACCTCACATTGTTTTCACAGTAAAACAACATTCTTAATCCATATCACACGCAGCAAACCTACTCGCAGGAAAGCACTCTTGGAACTCACAGGACACTCTTTTCCGGACATTAGCGTTCTTCTTAAGAATGCTTTTGAGACAAAACACTTAGCTTTGTGTAGCTTACAGATTCTGGTCCTGACCCAGGAGATGATCTGTCAGCCGAGACAGCATGGGACACCTTTAGCTGAGTATGCCTGGGAGTAGCCTCCCGCCGTGGCTCTGGGTTCTGGGGATAAGCAAGGATCTGCATCAAGAGCCAGGAAGCGAGGCCACCTCGCCAGGGAGCCCTGTCTGCTGGCCAGGGCCAGTGGAGGGCAGGTGCTCACAAGTCTCCAGTTAGCTATGAGACCAGGGGCACAGAGGCCGTTTGCTCCCCCCAGACAGAGGCAAGACCCAGAGATTTCAGAAAGGTGATGCCCTGAAATCTGAAGTTGGCAGCCGCTGACAAAAAGAGAATATGCATCTCAGGAGATGAGTCCAATGTCATGACTCAAAAGCATCACACCTGACTTGTGTCCCTGCTGCAGCAGGGTGACGGAGGCTCACGGAGACACTTCAGACTCCAAGGATGAGGATTTCAGAGCAGTATGGGTGAGATACACTCTGAAGAAACAACCATGCCCAGGACAGACCTGTCCCCAAAGGCTAGACCGCTTCAGAAATGAAGCCCCTGAGCTCCAAGCTTCAGGACGGGAACAATTCTCTCACCACTCTGTTCTCTTTACTTCATCCCTGCCCAGGATGTGTCAAAAGCACATGGCGGGAATAACCGCAGTTCCACAAGTAGCAGGTAAAGACACCGCGCCTGGGGGTGCCCCCCACCGCCCAGGACCCATGTCACAGGCATAATAAATAGACATGTGGCACTTCCTTCCCAAAGGCAAACTCTCAACTCTGTAACTGGCCAGAAGTCTTTAGCTCTCCAATGCTGACTGAAATTATGTTTCTGGAAGGAACCCCGCAGTAGTATAAAGGGGGATGAACTACTGCATGAGAGAAAATAAGTTATTTCTTCAGTGAATAAACAGCTTTGGGCCGTTGATTGAAAGAGGACACTGAGTTTGTGGACAAGATCCAGGATAGGTTCATAGAAGCCACCCAGGAGGGAAGCAGACTCACGGACGCGCGGCTCCATCCCGGCGTCCGGGTCTTCCTCAGGAACCCGTGGGCTTCCCCCGAGCATGCGCTTTTAGAAGTGGAACGTGCTCGCTCGGCCCAGTCCTCGGGCCACATGCAGGTGCTTCTCCTTCAGTGGCCGAATTCCTGCTCGGGCCCAATCTGCATTCAGCTTCCCACTTCTACTGCATAGACAGAGCAGCTTCGGCTTCCGAGGTGGAGGTCAGAGTCCCTGGGCCGGGACCAGGCCATGCCCTCAGGGATGAGAAGTGGCCCGCAGCTCTGCGACTCTCTCCCCAGCCCCCCCCCCCCACTACGGGCAGTGGGGAGGCCTCTAATTAAAAGCAAATGTAACTTGTTTTGCCCTGATGCGGACTGATTTGGAAAAGTGAGAATTAACTGCAGAGGGAAAAAAAATCATCTTAAATAAATGTCCCCTTGACTACAAAATGGAGTGTGTGCTATACCTCGCACAGTTCAGTTCCTGTTTTGGAGGGTTGGCTTGGAAACTTCAGAAGACCTAGAACCTACTAAAAATACTGTATGCTTTCCTGCAGCTCCTCCAAACCAGTGGTATGTTCATCACTGTCGCTCAGCGCGGAGATACCGGGCAGGAAAAACCATGAAAGAGCCTGTGTTTTGTGGTAAATTAATCACCAGATCGAGGCCTCTGGGAGCATCTGAGGGAAAGAGGCCTCTTTTTGGAAGTCTTGGAAAAAATCCAAAAGGAGACCTCCCTAGCCAATTTACTAAAGTGCAAACTAAGGAAAGACGGTCCTGGTGACGGTGCCTGAAGACGTGCCCTGGCTAAGAGTCAGCCCGGGCCCGGTACTGGCCCACGTTCATGTTCACAGTAAGGGCAAAGGTGCCCAAGGAGCAGCCCTCAGTTCCTCATCTCGGATCGGTCTGTCCCCTTCCTCTGTGGTCACGCCCCTCACGCCTGTCCCGCTGCTTCCTGCTTGCCACTGGAGTGTGGCTCCTCGAGTCCTGGGAGTAGCCCGCGAGCACACTCCCCGCCCCCTCTGGTAAAGTCCTCGGAGGCGGAGGGCCCACTTGCGGGCCCTCCCTCTCTCTCTTCCGCACTTAGAAGTAGTCTCTTCTCCTGCTCTCATCACTGATGAAAGATGGGTTATACTGTCCGGGGAAAATGCACGAGTGCCTTGACCCCGGCAGTCCAGTGTAGGCCGGGTAGAGTCCATTGCGTTCAAGTTCGGGATTCCTTGTGGGCTGGTGGCCAGAGAGAAGAGAAGAGAAGTCCATTTATTATTCATGGATTTAAATTTAATGGTTTTTTTTTCTTTGGAAAAAGAAAAGAAAGTAAAAGAAAAAAGAATGCTATGTTTTAATAAACCTAAGACAGAGACAGCTAACCCTAGTGAGCAGGGTCTGACCTAGAAGTCAGGCCCTCCCAGGCTCTCCCTTTGTGGGGCCTGGCATACCTTAGCCCATATTTTCTTAGATTTAAAAAAACGATCCAGGGCAGCCCAGCAATTTTAGACCAACACAGGAAAAGACCTGGGCTAATTATCCTAAAGATTATTACCTGATTATCGTCTTGACATAAAAAAAAAAAAGTGTCTTTCTCTGCGGAGCATAATGGCTTTAAATCCTCTCTGGCATTTAGCAGAACACCAACGTCCCTGCCACGAGCAGGGAGCTGACTTTTGCAAGGTTATGGGGACCACCTGTGCAGGTGGGGTTGGGTCATGGGACCGCCTGTGCACGTGGAGTCAGGCCCCCAGAGTGGGAGGCCAACAGCCTTCGGCAGCCTCTCTGACCAGATCCCCGCCTGGCCCACGACTCCCTACTCAATATGCAAGAGCAGCTCACAGGGAAACCACACAGCTGCTTTGAGGAGGACCTCGATGAGACCCACCTGGAGAAAACGCTCGCCTGGCAGAAAGAAAACACTGGAGACAGCATATAATGAACATGGATCCTAGGAGTGCCCGAAGTACACCTGAGGCCACTGTGGGGGACAGCTTTCTACCGTAAGTGGAGGCTCTACGGAACACTCAGCCCATTTCTGAAAGGAAGATGGGGCTGGTTTAAGTTCTTGATTATTTCTACTTAAGGCAACGCCTACGGGGTTGGTCCTCTGACGCCCCGGGTCTGCTTGTCCCTCCGCGATCTCACCGGGCACGGGGGAAGACCCCTAGCCAGCAGGGTAGGGTGCGGGCACACCTGCCCAGGCAGCAGGCACCTGCAGACACATGGCTGCCGGGAGAGCACCAGGACTTCCCAGACTGAGAATACAGCAGAGCACCTGTGCAGAAACACTAACACTCAAGCCCAGCGCTAAGTTTGTCTCTACGTTGATCTTTCCCCTTATTTCTTGTTGTTCTCTCCCCTCCCCAGTTTCAAGTTTTCCAAAGGGTCCAGGGAAGTAACAGGTCCTTAGCATGAACCGCTCCCATCCAAAGTCTGATCCCTCGGGTTGCTATCCCCATAGCAACTAGTGGGGTTGTGACTTCCGTCACAGGGCTGTTAAGTCCCCAAGGGGCAAGGTTTCATGTTTATTGCTACCTCCAAGAGGTATACGTGGAATGAGAAGTCACCTATGTCTATTTACTTTCCAGCTCAGATGGCTGTTTGTGTTTGCCAGGTGATGTGAAATGAACCGGGGAGCGCACGGGTTGTCCGATGTGGGACAGAGGGGCCAGGGCTCAAGGTGGTCTCCTGTTTTTTCAAATGATGTGGTCCAGGGCTGGATGGGGCCAGCTGTTGGAAGACCCACTGAGTGGACACCCTCAAAACCTCTGAGAAGTGCCTGCTGAGGAGGTCACTGAATTGTTCTCTTTACACCTGTTCCCAGTCCCCCAAGGGAGGAGGTGAAGCAGGGCAGACAAGAGATGAAAACGCAAGGGCCACAGGCTAAATACCACTAAATTCTTTCTGTTATCTTTCAGTTTCCAATCTTATAACTCAAAAAGCAAATTCGGTCACAGGAAGGCTTCTTATTACAACCCCATAAAAGTAATGTGCTTGGTGGAAATAGCCTTCATGATCTTCATGTCAAAACTAACAAATACCATGCAAATAGATGGTAAGTAAGTTGAATATTAAAGTATGTAAATAAGAGGCTCGGGCCACCATTCTCTTTAACCCTTAAGCAGCTGAAGTTATCTTTGTTTTACCACAAAACACAATCCCTATACTTCTCAGAGGGGACTGGAGCCTGAGTTGTCCTGGGCACAGTGATACACACCGAGTAATAAACATCTGTCATCTGGAGGAGGTTTTTGGTACTTCCGTTCTCGTGCATTTCAATAGCTTCTCGGCCCCATTCTTGTGAGCGAGGGTTTTTGGGGTACTCAGCATATGGGGACATTTGGAAATCTCCACTTTTGAAGATGAGTTTGCTTATGTCATTTTTACTCTTTCTGTGGAATGGAAAATAGTTGAAAATTTACATGAACAATTTCTGTAAAGAAATGATTATCTATGACAGCACGTTTTATTATTTTAGAAGGTAAATTACATGAAAAGGTACCTTTATATTCTTTTATAAATGCCCACTGAAAAATGGCATTATTGTTATATTTTGCCTAAAACAAGTAAAAAGGCAATGAGATGCAAAAAAAATCTTCCAACCAGAAGGGACAGGTTACCATGGACAGAGAGGACAAACTCAGCTATCTATAGTGAAGCAGTCTTTTCCAGGGGACAGAGGTCACTGCATCTTGGGGGCAGCCAGGGAAATCAGAGTCATAAATTCCCAGAATGTTGGAGCCAAAGGGCCGTTAGGATTCAGTAATCCAATGGTTCTAAACCTGCCTGAGCATCAGGATGCACACGGAAGCTTGCAGGTCTCATCAGGATTTACTAACAGAGGAGCTCTGGGAATGGGACAGCTCTAGCTTTGCAAGAAGAGAGACTTGTTTCCCAGGTCATATTTTGCAGACATGGTGCAGCCCTCTGCCTCACCAGCCAGGGCCCTTTTATAACATGAAGCTACACCACTGACCCTAAAACCAGGCTCTCTCATTTGCAAAAATGCCCACTTGTTTCTATTACCCATACATATTCTCATTTCAGCAGATCAGGGAAAGCCCAGGACAAGCTCCCCTACTTGTGAGGGTTCCCTGGCTGGAAATGGTGGAAATATGTGTGATTTGCCTACAGAATGGGTCTAGGAGCAGACATTTTTCTTTTTATTTGCACTGGGTAAGATAATCTGAAGTTTCTTCCTTCTTACCTCCCTTTCCTATAAATAAACTTTCTGGGAAGGCAAAAAATGACTCAGGGTCATAAAACCAAATGTCCAGTGTGTGGCTTGGGCATTGTCCCTTCTTGCAAGTTCAAGAACAGACCTGCCACTGTGTTGCTCCCTGGAGGGTGGGGCAGCTGGTTGCAAACAATGACTTAGTAATTCACGAATACCTTCCCTTTTGATGAAGCCCAAAGCACAGGGCTCCTTCTCTAGGAGGCCACACTACCTGGTTCTCTGTCACTTAGCAAATGGGAGACTTATATCTCCTTGAAGTTTAATCCCTCTAGCTTCCAGTCTCCTACCCAGGATTTTATTTCCACTCATAGTTTATCTTTGATGATTGGATGGCAACTCTGCAAATGGCAGGCAAACCCAGTACCCCCCATGAGGCCTGCGTTCCCGTAAGGGCAGTTAGGCCAAACTGCAGCCCTTACGGGAGGTGAAAGATATCTTACAGTGTCCTTCATATCAACGGTGGAAGAAAAGATAACCTGCTAAATTTTGGTAGGTTCCCTCCATCTGTTACGTCAGAAAAATTCCTGCCATTTTTACTCATCTAAATCAAAGGTCAGAGTTTTCCATTATCTGAATAATCATCCAGAAAGGGGACCAACTTCTTTTCTCCTCCTTTTCCAGTAGACACCCAACTGCATTGGCTTCCAAGAGGCCCTGTGCTCACCCCGCGTGCAGGCTGCCACTTGCTTACCGCCAAAAGAGCTCCGCTCATTCCTTCACCTTTGTTTGCATCTGAATTCGCGCATTTGAAGTACGTAAGCCAATGGTTTGAGTATATTCAGATGCATATGCAACCATCACCACAATCAGTGTTTACAACACTTGTGTCACTCTAAAAAGAAGCCCTTTACCCCTTACTGCCCGGTTCCCACTCCTCACTCACCAGCCCGAGGCAACTACTAATCTACCTTCTGTGTCTATGAGACTTGCCTATTTTGGACATTTTGTATAAATGGAATCATACAGTAGGGGACCTTTTGTACATTTTTCTCTACATATTCACTTCTCATGGTATGTAGGTCGGAGAGGAGGTGCTGGGCCACAGGAGGACTCAGTGTTTAACTTCCTGAAGAACTGACAGACTTTTTCAGAGGGGCTGTACCATTCTGTGTTTCCACCAGCAGAGTGGGAGCATTCTAATTTTTTTTTTTTTTTTTTTTTTTTTTAAGATTTTAGTTATTTGGCAGAGAGAAAGACAGCCAGCGAGGGAACACAAGCAGGGGGAGTGAGAGAGGGAGAAGCAGGCTTCCCGCAGAGCAGGGAGCCTGATGTGGGGCTTGAACCTGGGACTCCGGGATCATGACCTGAGCTGAAGGCAGTCACTTACCGACTGAGCCACCCAGGTGCCCCGGAGAGCGTTCTAACTCTTGCACAGCCTCACCAATGCTTGCCGTTTTCTGGTTTTTAAATTTAAAATTTTTATTTAAATTCAATTAATTAACAGATAATGTTTTATTGGTTTCAGAGGTAGAGGTCAGTTATTCATCAGTCTTTTAAAACACCCAGTGCTCATTACATATCATGTGTCCTCCTACTGTTCATGACCCAGTTACTCATCTCCCTACCCCCATCTTGTTTCTTAAATAGGCATTTTAGTGGGTGTGAAGTGGTGTCTCCTGGCAATTTTGTATGTATTTCCCTGATGGCTAATGAGCATCCTTTCATGTGCCTCCTGGCCATTTGTTCATCTCTTTTGGTGAAATGCCTATGCAAGTGCTTCACCTATTTTTAAATGAGGTTGCCTTTTTATTATTGAGTTCTAAGAATTCTTTCTGTGTTCCAGACATAAGTCCCTTATTAGACATATGATTTTCAAAGATTTTCTCCCGCTCTCTAGGTTGTGATTTCATTTTCTTGATAGGGTTCTTTGAAGCACAGGAGTTTTTAATTTTGATGATGTCCCATCTATCACTTTTTTGTTGATTGTGCTTGGGGATATTGTTTTTTAGTAAAGGAAACAGAGTCCCATTTGCTGTCCTTTCTCAATGGTACTATACGAATTTCCCTTTCTCCTTTTTTTAATGGTTCTGTCATATAGAATGATTTAATACTGTAAAGCAAACCAAATATTTTTTTAACATAAACACTGACCCTTGCTTGGCAGAGGCAAAGAGAATTAGAATGTGAGTGCCCCCTCATCCCCATCACTCACCGGCAGCAGGTAACAATCAGCGCGATGCCTAGAATAAGAAGCAGCCCACCTCCCGCTGCTGCGATCACCACGGTGATCAGCTGATAAGCTAAACAGGATTAAAAAAGCAGAAAAGTGGACAGGTGAGAGATAATGAATAAATAAATAAATACAAAAGAATAGCTCCCCCTCCCCACAGTTAAGACCATGCCTCAGCTGGTGACCTCACCTTTCATGGGGGTTGGGGGCTCCTCAAGGCTAGCTCTGGCATTTGCTCTGTTGGGGGGGTGGCTGGATATGCCACCCAAAATAGTCCTCTTTGGCATGCTTATTATTTTGAACTGATATATTTGAGAAACTGCGACTCGGGAGAAGTTCTGAAAACAGCGGAAGTAATCTTTTGTAAGGGAGATTTACATTAGAAAAGGGGCCTGTTCCAGGAAGGCGGTTCTGAACAGAGATCACCTTTTCACCTGAGAGCCTGAGGTTTGGGCAGCCTAGCCTTTGTTTACCAAATAGTTCCTCCTCTCACTTTCCCACACTTTCCCTCGGAGGTTCCCATCCCTGCCCTAGGCAGCGGGGGTGGGGGGCGACACAGGTCACCTAGCCCTCTCCTTAACTCGGAAGGGCGCAGAAGTCTCATATCCAGCTGCTTTTGAGTTTCATATCTTTGTGGGGCTCCTGTGTGTGCTGTGTAATTAAAATTATTTTCTTTTTCTCTTATTCCTCAGTCTTTTATTGGGAGTGGGGACCCGCATGGCAGTAGAGTTCTAGATGGGTAGAGGGAAAATTATTTCTCCTCCCCTGCCTGCACTGTTTGGAGAAGACTTCTCCTTTCTCAGTCACTCCTAGAACAGTGGGTGGAACCCAAATTCTACCTGCAGACCAGACCTGAGGTCATGTTCACCAAAGCGTGGTAAAAAGAGAAAACTAAAGGGCATGCATGTTTTCAAAAACTAAATCGGTTTGGTTTTAATAACTGTTCTGTCTTCTAAGATTTTATCCTTCCTACTTTTTTCCTCCTCACTTAAGTTGGGTACATTTTATTATGTGTAAATTATGCCTCCAGTAAAGTTGCTTTTTAAAAAAGTAATAGAGAAAACAGAATCATTTCTTGGCTACTTCCCACCCTTTGGTGTTAACTGTTTTTACATTTTCTGAATTGATGGTGATATAGTAGACATAAAAATTCTTTACTTGGTTTTAGGTTCTTGAAATGATAAAGAGTAGGGAACCCTACATTATAAGAAATATTACTGGTCAACTAAATTCAGAGTTTGGGAATCACTGCATGAACGACGCTGGGAACTGAGCTGTTCCCTGAATACATACAAATTGAATTTAACCACCAGATATTAGCAGTTGTTAAAGTCCGATGCCGACCACCTCCCCCAAGAGAAACCGAGGATGCTCAGGATAATGCAAATCACACTGCGAGGTTTTTTCCCAGCTAGCTGGGGTCCAAACATCCGCCCGGCGCAGCGGGTTTCAGCAAGGACCCCCGAATGCAAGGGTCTAGGGGTTTATATGCATTTCCAACAGCAAACAGGAGCCACACAGTTCACACAAGTCAACCACCCATTCTTAGTTTGCATCTAAATACCTCTGCGGGACACTCCCTGGATGGGTTTAACTGGTTGGGCGTCTCCCCCAACCTGGCTCGCCTTTGTTTTCCAGGGGCCATTTATCCATAACACGTGGAGCTGTTTTTATGAGTAAACAGGATTGCGGTTTGGATTCCAAAACTGGACCTTACACAGTCATATTAGTAAGTGCACACACATCATATGCAATGAACAATATTAAAATTTTAATTAATGGCTTTATACCTGTGTATTTCTGGCAAAATGATATTTTCAGTAAAGTCTTAAGTATTCAAGTTGATTTTTTGTTGTTGTGGAAATAAAATCTGTTCTCAGGTTGTAGGCACAGGATTTCAAAAAAGGGCCAATAATCAGATTTTCTATGGTAAATTACGACTGGAATTTACATGCTCTCCAGGTATTCAGGTAAAGTCACAGGAATGCACAGAACTGACAGAAAGCCGACTGTGTGGTAAAAGCAAACAGAAGCTGTCCAACCAGTTACCTATCATTTATTTAAATATAGCACAGAAACCTGATTATCTTGAAAAACCATCGGTATTAAGACATACAGAAAACAAAGCCAAACCATGGAATAAGGTAATTCTCTTTTTCACCTCCTGACACGTGTATTTAAGCTTCCTTTTAATAAAATCTCTTGAATCTGTTGACGTATCTTCATCCCCACCAACAGCACCCTAAACGGCCGTCAGCTCTTGACCAACTCTAATCACCTCCCAATTCACCTTCCTGTGCCCGGTCTTATCACTCCTTTTTAAATTTTATTTTATTATTTTATTTATTTTTAAAAAATTTTATGTATCCGACAGAGAGAAACACAGAGAGAATCCCAGCAGGGGGAGTGAGAGAGGGAGAAGCAGGCTGCCCGCCGAGCAGGGAGCCCGTTAGGGGGCTTGATCCCAGGACTCTGGTATCAAGACTCGAGCCAAAGGCAGACGCTTAACGACTGAGCCATCCAGGTGGCTTGCCACTCCTTTAAAAAAGTCAGTCTGATTGTGCCATTTCTCTGCTTTAAAAGCCTACACTGGCTTCCTTTGCTCCTAAGGAAAGACTGAAGTCTCTTCCTGCTTATCCCTCCACACAAAGGTCAGATTTTCTTACTTTCAGCAAGGCAAGCGGGCACTCCTTTTTTGTAAGGGTCCGCAGCTGTGGCAGAGTCCTCTTTGAAACAAGCGGGTTTTTTGTTTTTTTTTTTTAAGAGTTATTTATTTATTATTTGAGAGATGAGGGGGTAGTTCACGCAAGGGAAGGGGAGGAACAGAGGGAGAAAGAGAAGGAGGGAAGCAGACATCCCCCTGGGTGGGGAGCCAGATGCGGGGCTGGATCCCAGGACCTTGAGATCAAGGATCTGAGCTGAAATCAAAAGTCCGATGCTTAACTGACTGGGCCACTCCAGGTGCCCCTAGAACAGGCAGTTTTGTCTAAAGAGGGACACAGATGGAGTAGAACAGCAAGAACCAGTCCCACAAGCTAGAAGACTTCATGTCTGTGAGCATTTATGGCCAGGAGGGGATCTACCAAAAGGTTCCCAGAAGTCAGAGCTGCCGTGGGTAATCATAGCTAACTTCTACTTTCTTCTTTGTGCTTCCCTATACTTCCTGACTGCTATTTATATGCTTACACACAACACACACACACCCCTAATTTATTTTATACATATATATTTATTTATATTATAATCATCATAAATATATATTTATAATATATAAATATATAATATATTATATATAAATATATAATAATTTATATATAAATTATTATAAATATAATTTATTTATATTTATAATTAATAAATTTTATTGAATATATATATATATAAAACTTTTTACAGTATGTTTGATGCTTTCTGGCAGTTAGGTCTTACTAACTTGTCATCAGCTTATGGACAAGATAATCCAGTTTTTTTTCCCTCCTGTTATCGAGTCAGTTGATGAACTACAACTGATTCTTTTTTTTTTTTTTTTTTAAAGATTTTTATTTATTTATTTGACAGAGAGAAACACAGCCAGAGAGGGAACACAAGCAAGGGGAGTGAGAGAGGGAGAAGCAGGCTTCCCGCCGAGCAGGGAGCCTGATGTGGGGCTTGATCCCAGGTCTCTGGGATCATGACCTGAGCCGAAGGCAGTCGCCCAACCAACTGAGCCACCCAGGCGCCACCAACAACTGATTCTTTTGAACTTCAGACTGACTCCGAATTTATTATGAGGCCACATAATGATCACAAGTGAATGGGATTTGGGGGCACCTCGGTGGCTCACTTAAGGTTAAGCATCTGCCTTCAGTTCAGGTCATGGTCCCGGAGTCATGGGATTGGGCCCCGTATGGGGCTCCCTGCTCAGCGGGGAGCCAGCTTCTCCTTCTCCTTCTGCTTCCCATCCCTGCTTATGTTCTGTCAAATAAATAAATTAAAATCTTAAAAAAAAAACAACAAACAAGTGCATGGGATTTGAATCAACATCAAGTATAACATTTACAGTTTTGTGGGTGCTCTGAATGTTTATTTATTAGGGTGAGACGGAAGGGATTATCATCTTAGGCTTGCCCATCCTATCTTTTCTAGTTTGAGGATATTCTCCAGAATGATGACCTTGGAATTCTTAGTCTTACTTTCTCTTTGACATTTGTTGATACTTCACAGTCTATCTTTTCTTTATTCTTTCTGTGCTTTGGTCACAGGTTGCTACTAGGGTCCTTGCTGTTGGGAGCCCATTGTGAGCCTTGGGCTTTCCTGCAAGCTACATCTGTCCTGGCTTACATGCTCATTTAGGATGGAAACTGCTACTGGGCTGTCTAGGTAGCCCCTCCCTGGGGACGTTCATCTGTCTTGTGCTGGTTATGGCGGAGGTGGTTGTAGTGGATCATGCTTGTATGTGTAGGGTCAACCCTGGCTGCAGCTAACTGGTCTGGGAGTAAACACATGCTCCAAACTGGATCAGTCGGTTCCTTCCCAGGAATCTCAATCTGGGGTAAAGAGAAAGACAGAATGAGAGAGAGAGTGCAAGAGTTTTCTCTTTCAATATGGCCGAACCAGTGACACACACTTAAGCTCTCTGGTGAGTCTATTTTCAGTCACGTTGTCTGCCAAAGAGGGAAAGCCTGTACACAGACACAGCGAAGAGCGAAGATGAGAGATGTAGATGGAGTCATGTTAACGTGTACCCTGAAAAGGAGGCCCCCAACCCTCCAGCTGCTATGGTTCCCCACAATTCCCTGGATCTTATTCCTTCTGATGATAGAATTCCATGATACACCCCAGGAGCCTTCCCACAAACAATCTTTTGTTACTTCAGCTACTGAGGCTTATTTACTCCAGAAGAATCTTAGCCAACTGTGCTACTGTGATTTATAGTGAAAATATATATCTGGTCTTGTCCCCCTTCCTGGCCAAGAGCTCTTAAAATCCTCAGATTTCCTAAGTGAAGAGAACAGAAAGGTGGGTCCTTTGTTATATTAATGAGGTAACTTTTGGAAAGCACCTGAGGCTGGGTGAGGGTGAGGGGGACGGCTGCCTAGAGAACAACCCTGTGATTAGAGGGTTGGAGCTTTCAGTTCCTACCCCCTGACCTTTGGAGAAGGGAGATGGGTTGAAGGTTGAGCTCCCCAATGGCCAATGACCCAGTCAGTCGTGCCTATGTAATGAAGCCTCCATAAAAACCCAAAGGACAGAGTCTGAAGAGATTCCCGGTGGGTGAACATGCAGAGAGCTGGGGAAGAAGCTCCACACCCTTTCCCCAGACCTTGCCCTGTGCACCTCTTCTATCTGGTTGTTCATCATGAGTTACATCCTTTATAATAAACCAGTGATCTAGTGAGTAAACGATTTACTTTCACTTCTGTGTGCTGCTGTAGTGGATTAATCCAACCCAAGCTGGGTATCGTGGGAACCACTGATCTATAGCCAGTTGCTCAGAAGCACAGATAATAGGCACCTGGATTTGCAGCTGGCATCTGATGAGGAAGGGATACAGTCTTACAGGACTGAGCCCTCACCTGTGGGATCAGACACTATGTCCCGGTAATCAGAAGTGTCAGAAGTGAGTTAATTGCTTGGGGCATAGAAAAAACACACGTTAGAAAATGGTGTCAGAATTGAAGGAACCAGGGTGCCTGAGTGGCTCAAGCATTAAGCGTCTGTCTGCCTTCCACTCAGATCATGATCCCGCAGTCCCCAGAACGAACCCTGCATAGGGGTTCCTACTCAGCGGGAAGCCTGCTTCTCCCTCTCAAGAGACTCCCCCTGCTCATGTTCCCTCTCTAGCTGTGTTTCTGTCAAGTAAATAAATAAATGAATAATCTAAAAAAAAAAGAATTGAACCAACCAATACACCTTGTTTTAAAACCCTTGAACCCATTACAGACCTTTCTAGGTGGACATACTAATTTTATTTTATTTTATTATTACTTTTTAAAGTAGGCTCCCTGCCCAGTGTGGAGCCCAACTTGGGGCTCAAACTCACCACCTTGAGATCAAGGCCTGAGCTGAGATCAAGAGTTGGATACCTAACTGTTGGGCTGGCTGAGAGACAGGGGCACCCAAAATGGCGGACATCACAGACTGTGTCAAGATGGCTGATCTTCCCGCCAAAGCGGCCGTGGCCACCATGTCATCTCCAGTAAATCTAAACGTAGCCGGGGGACTGAAACTTCCCATACGTGACTTTCCAGCTAGGGACCACCCACCATCACCTGGACTTTCCCCACCCCTAGCCAATCACCTAGGGACACAATGTTCCCTTGCCTAATATGGGGAAAAAACCATCCGAATCCAGACCCGGAACCAGTAAGGCTTAAAAACCCCTGCACTCCCCAACAGGGTGCGACTTCCTTGACTCTCCTCTCCCGAGTCACAGAACCTCACCCGAGGGTGCTTGCAATAAAGCTCACTCTTTGGACCCTGTTTGCCTTTGTCTTTGCGGTCTCCGTTCTATTGGCGATGAAAAACTTTACACTAACCTACTAAGCCACCCGTGTGCCCCTCCTTAGTTTTATTTTAAAATTCATTCAGTTCTCCCTATAATCTGCACCCCCCCTCCCCAGTCTCTGAGCTCATTAGTAATGCAGTTAAAATTTTGCCTTTTATATCGTTTCATTCTTCTTGCATCAGCTTTCCTTTAGAATCTCTGCTCACAGCATTTTCCCTTCTCTGGGGCTTTTGAAATGGGACTTTCTCACACCCATGGGCCGTATGTGACCAGGCCCAAGAGCAGACACAGAGCAGGAACC
Source organism: Spilogale gracilis (assembly GCA_004023965.1). Taxonomy (NCBI): domain Eukaryota; kingdom Metazoa; phylum Chordata; class Mammalia; order Carnivora; family Mephitidae; genus Spilogale; species Spilogale gracilis. The sequence goes on along the minus strand of PITA01000451.1, from coordinate 76,285 downwards.
CCCTCTTCCAAGTCCTGCTTCCTTTCCATTTTGATATTGAGAAGGTCAGTCAAGACTGCCTGAGAGGCTGCCTTCCAGGTGAATGAGATTTCCAGCTGACTTCTGGACAGTTATCTTTTTTTCCTCCTAAGCAGTTTAGTGCGGTCATCCTGGATGTCTGTGATGAGTGACAGAATCCTGGCAACACACAGCATTTACACTGGTGTGAATCTTTGTGAAGCCCAGTGTAACAACAGACTGAACACACTTCAGAGAGATACTTTATACACCTGCCACCAGACGGTGGGATGGGTGCGAAGCCAATGTAGGAGATCTTTAAGTTGAATGTTCTAGCTTCATCGGAAGCCGAGGAAGCTGACTGTATGTGGGGAAAACAGGCTCTAAATCCTTTCAGGCCATGCTAGGAGGAGTCTCTGTTGAGGTGAACCTGGGACCTTTGAACGGAAAGAATGCCCTACAAAAAGACATGTTGGGAACATAAAAGAGGGATGGGTAAAAACGTCTGCAGCCAAAGATAACTTAGGAAAATTATGTGAGTTCTATAGTCACAAAGTGACAAGAATCACAAAATAGAAAAATGGCTTGGAGGATGGGAATATTAAAAAAGACATTAAAAAGGTATCAAGAGGGCGCCTGGGTGGCTCAGTGGATTAAAGCCTCTGCCTTCGGCTCAGGTCATGATCTCAGGGCCCTGGGATCGAGGCCCACATCGGGCTCTCTGCTCAGCAAGGGAGCCTGCTTCTTCCTCTCTCTCTGCCTACTTGTGCTCTCTCTCTCTGTCAAATAAATAAAAAATAAAATCTTAAAAAAAAACCCAAGTATTCCTTAAAAAAAAAAAAAGGTAGCAAGAGGTGGCTCAGTGGGTTAAGCCTCTGCCTTCCATTCACATCAGGATCTCAGGATCTCAGATCTCTGCTCAGCAGGGAGCCTGCTTCCTCCTCTCTCTCTCTCTGCCTACTTGTGATCTCTCTATCAAATAAATAAATAAAATATTAAAAAAAATAGGTAGCAAGAGAGGCACCTGGGTGGCTCAGCTGTTATGTGTCTGCCTTTAGCTCAGGTCATGATCCTGGAGTCCCTGATCGAGCCCCACATCGGGCTCCCTGTTGGGCGGGAAACCTGTTTCTCCCTTTCTCACCGCCCCCCCTGCTTGTGTTCCCTCTCTAGCTATGTTTCTCTCTGTCAAATAAATAAAATCTTAAAAAAAAAAAAAAAAAACGGTAGCAAGAGGGCATTGGTATATTTGTGAGTAGAATTCCGTAGTTATCAAAAGTGACCTTCTAAAGTTATGTAAACAGAAATACCGCAAGCTTACTAGGCTTAAAATAGTATATTCTGTTAGAAAGACATACATACTTCTGGAAAGATATATAATACCAGTGCTTCTCAGACTTTACTATGCATACAATCTGCATATTGATCAAATCGAGGGGTCTGATTAAAGTCCAGATTTGGCTTCTGTTGGTTCTCAGTAGAAGTGAAGCTGGCACCGCCCGTGCCTGGGCCACACTTAGTGGCCAGGGTCCAGATGCCAGGATCTGAACAGTGGTGTTTACTTATTTATTTATTTTTAAGATTTTATTTATTTGACAGAGAGAAACACAGCTAGAGAGGGAACACAAGCAGGGGGGTGAGAGAGGGCGAAGCAGGCTTCCTGCTGAGCAGGGAACCCAGTGCTGGGCTCGATCCCGGTATTCCGGGATCATGAGCTGAGCAGAAGGCCGACGCCTAATGACTGAGCCACCCAGGCACCCCTGGACAGTGCTATTTAATGGGTGTGGAGACGGTGGATTGTAGTTTCCTTCCCTCAACATATCTATTTCCAATTAACTGAGTTTAAAAATGAAAATTAATGGACATGTGTTATTTTTTTGATGAGACAACCACTTTAATTTATTCTAAAGAGAGAAAAGAGGGGAAGGAAACGGAGACACAGCGGGAGATGCAAGCAGAGCTAGGGTAAACCCAGGCAGAGGCCCAGAAAGCCAGGGGCATCTGTGCCGATGGGTCTGTAAAGAGAATCCTAAGGCCAGGACAAGTAGGAGAAGGCAGAGTTGCGTGGATCTGCGGTATAAACAGACATATATCACATGGAAAGAACATTAAAAGGAGTGCAGGGACAGGTGTAGACATGAGCTGGAGGGTGGGTGCTGGGGGCGCAGGTGGCCAGCCTGCCGGATGCCTGGGGGAGTCCAGACGGGCCTCTCAAGACCTTGACTAACAAAGCTGAGCTCTCCATCTCACTGGGCTTGGGGAGGGTGTATGCCCCAAGACATCTGCACAGAGAAGACACATTTCTTGTCTACAAAGGACCCAGCCTAAGCCGTAGCCCCGAGAAGGCACTCACTGTCTTGGGTGGTGACAACAGAAGTGACAGTGTGAGTGGTCAGGGCCCTGTTAATTGGACACAAAACACTGAGTGACAAGCCACAGATTCCACAAGGGGCCGTCACCGCAGAGGGGGTGAAATTCAGGTGTTTGCTGTTCCTTAAGCAACACTGAGGGCCCATCTGAGAGCGGAGACAAGGGTAGGTGGCAGGTGCTGTTTATTATCAGTCACTCTTCTTTGCTTGGCAACAGTAAAATGGGTATCAAAATCCCATGCTGATTGCCACACCCAATCATGGACTTAACCAAAGTCACCAACATGGGGAGGCTTGGAGAGGGCCATCCAGACAGAAGCCTGCCCTCTGCCGGGCATTGGTGACAACTTGGATGAAAGGGGAAGGAAAATTCTGAGGATCAGAGAAAAATCCTGGCTACGGCCAAGGACCGCCCCCCCCAACATAAGGAGGGGACACAGGAACTTGCAGAAGAGTCAATGGATATAGGGGTATATCATCGCCAGACATTAATGAACTCTGAACAAAAATCACTAAATGCCACTTAGAACAATGGTGGCAGTTCTCTCCCCTTTCCCTCAAACCTTATGGGGCATTCTCCTAGATCCGTTCTCCCTCCTTGGCTCGGTCTTCCACTCACTGAGAAATCGAAGCCTTTTCTGGTAAAGCCTATTTAGAGAGTTGTTAGACAAAAGGGGGTTTGAAATACTGGTTCAAGAGAGGCCTGTCAGGACCAGGGGGCACCTCCTGCTTCCCGGTCCAACACCAGAGCCCGCCACATTGCCACACTCCTCACCTGTTTTCTTCACTCTCTCTCTCTGCATTCTCATGGGGTGTTCTATTCTATTTCTTGCACATGTAATAAAACTCTTCCTTGAGTCTTCCTCCATCCCTCCCCCAAATTATTATTATTTTTTTCCCAAAGATCTTATTTCAGAGAGAGAGAGAGTGAGATTTAGCACAAGCCAGGAGGGGCAGCAGAGGGAGAAGCAGACTCCCCACCAAGCAGGGACCCTGATGGGGGACTCCATCCTAGGGTCCTAAGATCAGAGCCAAAGGCAGATAACCAAATGAGTCACCCAGAAGCCCCTCCTCAAATTATTCTTAAGCCATCCTCTGTGACATTATCTAAGCCTCTCTCTTTCTAATACTTACAACATCTCAGAATCAAGCCTGCAGGCTTATAGTGCGATTGCTACCTGTTAGCTCTCAAACCACTTTTTCTAAAAAAACTAGACCATTTAGTTGTATTCTAGCATTTGGAGAACAGGTTTCAAGTAGTTTAAATGTGCCTGAGTATTCAGCCTCTTCTGCGTCGAAAGTTCTAGGCTTTCTTCTATTTTTGTGTGCAGGCTACTCTATTCTGTGATAAGCTGAGGAGTACTCTACTGCTTAGTTCTGGTTTTAAATGGGGATATTCCCCTTGGAGAGTGAGCAAGGTCAATTCTGTGTCCCACGCAGCCCTTGTAAGGCACAGATACCTTCCTGGACACAAGCGTAAGGATCCTGAACCCAGCTGAGAAAGTCTGGCTAGTGAGCTTTAGAAAGGGACATACAGGGGCACCTGGGTGGCTCAGTTGGTTGAGCGACTGCCTTCGGCTCAGGTCATGATCCCGGAGACCAGGGATCAAGTCCCACATCGGGCTCCCTGCTCGGCGGGAAGCCTGCTTCTCCCTCTCTCACTCCCCCTGCTTGTGTTCCCTCTCTGGCTGTGTTTCTCTCTGTCAAATAAATAAATAAAATCTTTAAAAAAAAAAAAAAAAAGAAAGGGACATACACTGCTTTCCATATTGTTCTATATAAGCCAAATCTTAAAAAACAAAACAAAAAAAGTCCTGAGGCCTCCAGTTATGGGATGAATGAGTCACAGAGTAAAAGGTCCAGCATAAGGAACAGAGTCACTGGAACTGTAACAGTGCTGTATGGTGACAGATGGGAGCTAACACAGGGGGTGAGCACAGCGAAGTGTATAGACTTGCCCAATCATGACGTCATACACCGGAAAATAATGTAACTGTGTGTCGACTGTACTTCTACTAAAAAAAAAAACCAAACAGAAACTGAAAACTAAAGCCTACTTTTTTTTTTCTGAAGATCTAATTGTCTTTATTAAGTGTTTCATGAGTCAAGCAGAATTCCATCTAGCAAGTAGAGAGAGGTCCTGAAGACTACCTTCTCAAGCACCGATATTAAAAGGTTCATTTTGACTACTTTTTAATTTTTGAAAAAGCCTAACCTATGATAACTTCCGCTTCTTATTAAACCACGTATACACCTGTGATACTCTGATATCAATACGAAATACCAGTTTGGTCTTCTCTGGGTTCTTAGCTTAAGAGCTCCTAAAATCCGTGGAATCTCTGAGTGAAAGGGGATGAGAGTTACATCTTTTGTTATTCATAAGGAGCCTCTTTCAACCACACCTGTTTATGCTAATAAGTAACTCTCTGGGGTGGAGCTGGTTGCCAAGGGAACCAACCGGAGGGCTGGAACTTTTAGCCCCACCTCCAGCTTCCAGTGCCGACGACCATGGATTTCATCAACTGATTCTATGTAACGGAACACCCC
>PITA01000451.1:9898-71275 GCA_004023965.1 Spilogale gracilis | reverse complement strand
AGGTTTCTTTCACATGTGAGTCAACTCTACTATAGCACTAAGTTCTGTAAATTATTCTAGCAAATTACTGAATGTGAGGAGGGCGTTGTGGGAACCTGGGATTTATAGCTGGCTGGTCAGAAGTACCAGAGGCCCAGACTTGGGACTGTCTGAATCCGGGCAGTCCTGGGACCCTGAGACCTTACTGTCTGGTGTCGGGCACTCTGGAAAATGTCAGAATCGCCTGCTGTATTCCCCCTTACCCCCATTTAGTGTTAGAAGTTTTTTGAGTAAAAACCAGTTCACAAGAGCCTGGAATACCACTTGGTGTGTGAAGACTTGGGTCCATATCGTGATGAGTATCCATGCTTAAGTGCTTTTATGGCACCGAGGTGTCCTCAGGGATTACTAAATAAGATAGGGTTGTCTACCACACTGTGCTACTTATAAAAAAAACAACCCCACATTAATTCTGTGAGCTCCTCCCTCTGCTTTTAGAAGTGCTTCCCCAGTCTTTCTCTTAGGCTGTCCACTGTGACCTCTTGCTAGTTTGTAGTTAGGATAAAGCTGATGCCCCAAATCACCAGAAATCCTAGATGGAATGTAATTCCAAGTCTCCAGACTCTGGCCTCAAAATGGCTCCATGCTGAGCACACGGACATAACTTTATGCCGGTTAAGTATTGCATTTTTTTTACTTTGTTATTTTATCTACTTTTCATTTATGCTAAAAGAAAGTGCAATAATGAAACTTACTAACAAGAAAGTTTTATGAGCAAAGAAAATACCCATGAAGACATAAACTGTCAGGGATACTATTGGGGAACAGGAACTGGGCCCTTCACACATGTTAAATGAGGTCACATCTAAGGTACACTCATCTGTAGAATGAGGGTCAAAGTTATCCTAAAATAAAGTACTGAATGTTGTTTTTCCCATTATATCCTATATCCCAGAATTTCTTTCATTAATTTCTCAGCTCTAGATATCAGAAAATGGCAGTGAAAGTGATCTGAAATGAGTCACAACTGTTTTTCTCCAGGGACTGAATCACCCTCCATCCTGCCGCCTGACCTGATTTTCTCCATCAGCTGCTGTCCTGCTCTGGGACTCTTGCTGCTTCCACAATGGATACTGATTAGAGTCTAAAGCATCCAGCTGGCTGTCAAACAACCCAACAGCTTGGTCCACATGGACTCTGCCAACTAATCCTTCACTCTGCCTTCCTCTCCTTCTGTCCTCAGCCACACCACGCACACCGTCCCCGGAAAAACACTGGCCCAGGCTGCCCCAAGACCTCTGTAAGTTGTTGGATTCCCTCTCCTCCACACCTGCCACTCAAAGTCTTCCAAAACCTCCAATCCCAACCCCTCCAAGAGGTGCTCAAGAGGCTCTTCTAGTCTCCTAGGCCTGCTCCCTCCCTCCCCGCCTCCCACCTGCTCCTCCCACCTCATTTCCCCTATTAACACTCCCGGTCTGGGCTGTTTAGGAATGTGCTCATTTCCCCTGCCACGCCTGGAGACCCTGGAGGGTGTTCTGCTTTCCCTATATCCCCCAGCACAGGAGCTGAGACCTGAGGGAAAGGGGAAGAGACACCAGAGCGTGCCAGCCCTCCACTCCCCCAACCCCCAACAGCCCGAAGAAACTCGAGATCTTTGCATACTCACGATTTCCACAGTTGAGACCACCCAGCCCAAATGGGCAACTGCAAGTCAACAAAGAAAAAGAATGAGAATTAGTTTCAAAAAAAAGGAATAACGGAGGTAAACTACCCAAGTAACTTCTTTATAACATTCGTCAGAATGGGCGTGGAGCCTACCTCATACAGGTTTCATTTTCAAGCCTATATCCATCTTCACATGCTGAAAGAGAAAAAGGAAAATCCATGAATATGTCCCTTGCCCTCCCTTGGCCCAAACTGACAGTTTTTAGACACGAGCCACCTTAAAGTCCACAAGAATATTCTAGAGCAGAGGCCTACAAATAGCTTTAGAATCATCTATAATCTGCCAGCTCAACTCTTAATTTTTCTTTAAAGATTTTATTTATTTATTTAAGAGAGAAAGTATAACCAAGGAGAGGGGCAGAGGAAGAGGGAGAAGCAGACTCTCTGCTTCCCCAATATGAGACGTGATGTGAGGTTTTATCATAGGACCCGGGATCATGACCTGAGCTGAAGGCAGACGTGTAATGACTGAGTCACCCAGGTGCCCAGGTCAACTCTTAATTTTATTACAAAATTTCCTTAACTTTTTAGTGGCTCTCAGTTTCTCATCAATATATATAAAAAAGGGCTCATGATAAGAATAGTAATATCTACCTTATAGTTACCACCAAATAAATGACTATAGTTATAATACTTATCCAACAAATATAATTCTTTTTGGAAGTTCTCTGTAGCCCCCATGTAACATCCTTCCATATGCACAAAGACAAATGCTTTACCTTCTTCAGTTAGGTCAAACCTTTAACCTTTTGTCAGCCCCTTCCAAGAGAAAATAGGTGCTGCGAAATCCTTTGGGACATGTACCGATGGGTGCCTCGGTTTCCGTGGGAGAAAGCTCACGCTACCTACAGCGGGGGATTCTGGATGTATCTAGGGGAGGGCTAATCAGCACAGCACCCAAGAACAGAACTTGGAACCCTCTGGTGGTGCTGCTGGACTGAAGGGCTGTGGCCCAGCCACTCCTGCAGGTCAGCAGTTCCCGAATTTATCTGATCACGGAACACTTGCAACACTACAATCAGCGGACGGAACAGTGTGAGCTATAGTGTATGTCTGGATGAAAGCAGACCATAAAAAATGGCCTCGTCGTCAAATTCATCACTGCAAGAAGTGAGAAATTTGATTCATGAATAATGGACAATGCACACTGCATCAAAGATCGCAGATAAGGTCCACAGTGTAGAGCAGCGATCCCCAGACAGACGGCACACACGCTAATGGTGGGACATGAGTGTCGGCAGCAGGCACGGCCAGGGGTAGGGGACGCACACCCTGTGGGCCGGGACAGACCCTCTCTCCTCCATGTTCCACAGCCTCTGCTACAGAGTAGCATGTGATGACATTAGTGCTGTGTGCTGTGATGTGCTCAGTGACGTTCCTCCTTCCTCATTGAATGCTGGATGCTACATGTTTCTAGCATCTCCTCTGTTGTCAGAGGTCACCGACATATCACCAGAGTGGGCTGGAACAGTTCAGAAAGAACTGCAGCTCTTGACAGTCTGCAGTTCCCTGCTGGCAGAGCATTCAAACTGGAAACCTGGCCCGTCCTGTTCTGGCCCCGAAGAAGCACTTCTCCTGAGCCACAGTCCCTTGCCTGAAGGGCTACAAAGCACCTGTGCTGGGAAAACCCCGGGGACCTGGTGCAGGCTGCCCTGGACCACGCCACCACAACACCACTCCATAAGCTCTCAGTGAGGACACCCCACAGAAATTTCTCTTGGGCCTTGGGTCCTAATAAGATAGGGATGCTTCTGAATAACTGTACTTTATTTTATGGTCCTTTTTAAAACCATATTTCTTTCTTTGCCTCAGTACCCAGGAAGCTCAGAATGGGAGCAAGTGCCCTACCTTTAGCAAACAGGTATTTTTTTGCAACACGGTAAGGCAAACTCATACCCCATGCAGGGAAGGAGGAACAAGGCCCCCTCCCACATCTTTGACATGTTTGAGTCGCTGCTGGCCTTACTCAGGCAGGGCTTCTCCTGAGGACTCCTGCTTCCCTGGGTGTGGACAGCACCACACCCAGGCTGTCCTTGTGCTCCAGTGGTTTGCAGGAGCCGGGGAGCCAGCCCTGGGTACCCCATGGCTCTGTCTGCAGGCAGCTTCCCAGGGACCGCTGGCATCCTCGTGACTCGTCCCCGTCCATCTTGGCACCGAGGGGCAGGCTGAGGTCACACCGGTCTGTTCTATTCTGAACACTTCTTCCCAGAAATGTTTTTACATCACATCGACCCACCCAATCCTCATCTGCCGATGGGAGTGTTCCACTCTGTGGCTGTCATCCTGCCAGAGGGAATGCCCATCTGTTTGCTGTCCTGCCCGCGAGCGGATGGGCTGGGCTGTTTTCACTCAGCTTCAGAAGGGGCCTGACTTCCTGGTGTAACCATACTTCTTTACTTCAAATGGGCTCCTTCGGTCATTCATCAAAGACAGCATGCCCCAGCTCTTCTTCTCCATGCGCTGGCAGGACTGTGACCCGGGGAGAGGGGGCACTGAAGACAAGAAGAGTGTAGCAACGGCTTGTGTGTGTGTCCAGACTGGCATTGCTTACTGACATGGGGCACAAGCCAGTGCAAGTCTTCTGGCCTGTGCGGTAAATAAGTGGTGGAGTCTTCAAGACTCTTGCTGTTCCCAAGGCCTGCCACTCTCTTCCTATCATATCTGGTTCCCCGGCATCCATCTGTGAGCTCACAGATATCTGGTAAAGCCCACAATGTGCTAAGCATATTATAGACACAAGTCTGGCGCTCAAGGCATTTGCAGCCTGGGGAGAGAAAGAGGCCTGCGTGGTGGGAGGAAGCTTAAGACACCAGTGGGAAGGCACCCACTTTAATTTTATAGGACATTTTGTGAGTCTGGAAAAGCCACTGCGAAGCTCTTTTCTGTGAGACACTAACGAGTGCATATATGTGCACAACCAAGGACAATATGGGCTCGCAGATGTACAGCTTTAGAGAACGTACACACATACCTCTATCTCCCATCGAGACTGAGGACTGACCTCAGAACTGAGGTGTCCAAAAGGGGACTGGTTTTAAATACCCCTGCACTCCAGCACCGATGGCCAGAAGATGTCACTGCAACCCATCAGAACGCAGCCAATCAGGCTCTGGAGAGGAGAGGAGGAACTGCGATACCAATGAAAGTCTAACCAACAAGAATACTGCAGAAATGAGGCTTCAAGGGGCCTTGGCAACAAGCCCGAGAGCCGACCAAGGTATCCTCACACTGCATTGTGACCCTTACTCGATCAAGGTAAGGATGCTGGAGACTGCATCACTGCACCTGGAAAGTCTTGGACAGTCCTGCTGTCGCTAATGCTCGTCTGCAAGTGGGACGAATAAGAAATCGCTGACTTGGAAACACAGGCCCATGGCTAGGGCCCCCAGAGCAGAGAGGGCAGGCTGTCAGAGACTCCCAGGGACTCAGGGTCCTGGGGCCACCACTCCCAAGGACTCTACTTCTACCCACCCTATCTCCCCTCCTGCCAGCTCCCCAGCACCCGCATGGATTTACAGAGGTCACCTTCCCACATGAAGCGAGGCTCAATGCCCCGGTCTCCAAGAAGAGCAAGGAATACTTTGCATTAAACCAGGGAAGATGGAACTAGGAAGCATCATCTTTGCGTCAAAGGGGCAGACTGGCAGGCGCTGATCAACGCTGTGAGGTCGCCGTGCCTCAGGACTGCTGGCCAGCACCCAGGGTCAGCCTCCCCTTCAGAGCCTGGCGCAGGGCCGCCAAGCGGAGCAGGGGGCACAGATTCTCAAATCACTGTGTATACACCTGAGTCAGAAGATCTGAAGCTCAGAGCGACCGTACTGCCCCGAGATGTATTTTTATCCTCTCCTGATGGAGCCAGTCCCCTACTGGGAGGTCCTTATAGAAAGAATGGCATGTCACCTTTCCCTAGTATGTGACTTTCACTCAGAGAGCAGTCGATCTGTCACCAGCAGGTGCTGGCCAAGCAGGAAGCCGGTGCTGGAGACACTCCAGCGTGAGCCAATGCGGCCAGCTACACGAGGGCCTCGGTATTGCTCGTTTTTCTGGGGATTACACATTCCAGCAGTCTTTCAGAAGGCAGGGATACAGCGCGCTGGACTTGAATGAATTTTACTTGCCAGCAGCATTCTGACTGTGTACTCACGGAGCACCCTTTATTTCAAACGGAATGAATTTAAGTCTCCCCTAAAGGGTTAGCAGAATTAGGTTTCTGCCCTCACACCTTTCATGAGACCTTTAAACCTGCAACTCACTAATTCAGCCCCATCCTGGGTGAAAAATAAGGGCCGATGCTCCTAGTTTACAAAGCGCCTCCCTAGACACGGCCTTCCTCAATTCTTAGAATGGCCAAGGGAGCACCACTGTACCCATTTTGCAGAAGAGGAATCTGAGGTACAGCGTGTCTGGCCCAGGAAGGAATGTGGCCCGTGAGGTAGAGTCGGTTCCCATGCTCCTGAGCCTCGGCAGCAAGCCTTTGTCCCTGAGGCCACAGCCGCCTCGAAAAGGGACAGGCCTGACTCTGGGCTTGGGTTTCTAATTTCAAAAATTAGCAGACAATAGGATCAAGATTTGGGAACTAAAACAAGAATTTCCCTAACTTCCTCTAAGTGAAAAGAAAAAAAAAAAAGGCCCTGTCATAGGCATTCCCGCTCTGTCTTCTTTTCTTTTCCTCTAAAGGTGATCAGCCAGACCAGTGTGCCCCAGTCAGAGATAATGGTATTATTCTGCAGAGATAACACGTCCGATCCCGCTGTGGGCCACAGGACAAGAACAAGTGACCCCGGTTCGGAGCGGTCACACCTTGAGCAGAGAGTTTGGGGCAGAGGACAGCATCCTCCCTGTGCCAGGACGGGCCGCAGAAGCCCCGAGAACTTGCTGATACCTCGGCAGGAGTGGTCCATCTTGTTGAACTGGAAGTAGCCCGACTTGCACTGGCACAGGGCGACTCCATCCAGGTCGGTGCAGATGGAGGTCTCCTTGTCACATTCTGGAGTCTTCCGCTTGCACAAGCTACCCGCTAGAATGGAAAGACAGGACAGTGAAACAACAAAACTTCCCCCAATCCAAACCTGAAGATGCATGAACGTTCTATTTAAAGAGGCTCTGAGAACAGTTTCTTAAAAAGCCGCCTGGTGCAAGACTCCTTTCGGAGGCTCCTCTGGAGCCCCTTCTGCCCTTCCTTCCCTGGGCGGCCCCCAGGCCACCGGGCCCTAAGCAGGCTGTGGGACAGAGAACCCAGACCGCAGAAACAGCGTGCTGTCCCCGACTCTGGCAGCGACAGCAGCCACGGCCCGCGGCGTGGTGCTGCCTGCCTAGCTTCCTGCGGAAGGCCGGCCCTGGGGAGCCAGCACGAGGCCAGAACCATCACCATGCCCTGCTGAGGAGGCTGTGAGGCTCAGGCCTGTCTCCAGCGGAGGGTACGTCTGGGGCTGCTCTGGGCCCACGAGGCCTGCAGGGAGGCCGAGCACTCCCAAGGCCGGGCAGCCTGCCGCCCACAGACGGATTCCGAGGGCCCGTGGGGCTGACCTTCAGTGTGTTTCCTGGCTATCTCCCTACTACACGGGTGGTTTCTTGGGGGCTCCATCTCGGGGGCTCCGTCACCGTGCCCAGAGATGGTCACACACAACACTCAGCACATTCATGCCGAGGGGGCTGTAGGGCCACGGGTCCCCTGGCCATCACCACAGGAGGCAGGCGTGGGCAGAGGAGTGTTGCTTTCAGGCTTGCTATCCTCTTCCCTTTAGGGCCTGACTTTCTAGGCAGAAACTGCCTTGGCTTACCTGGCTCTGGGCATGTGGGCCGTGCTCCTCTCATGACAAGGAAGTATTTCCTTATTATCAAAAAGCATTCATTGTTGGGCATGTGGCCCTCCCCCAGGCTGTATACACCAGACCTTCCCTGAGGCTGCATACAGTAGACCTTCTCTGTATACATGAGGCCTAATAAGGGTACACTTAGAGACAGGCCTGGCAAAAAGACACATGTAAATGGGGTACATGGTGGAATAAGAACAGGCAACTAACTGGATAAAAGCAGTAACATCTTCAGAGCCAGGGAAAGGGGAGGGTGACCCTAAGATTTACTCTTGCTGCTGGGAGGTTAGGAGCAAGTTTGCAAGCGGGGGAGGCCACCGAAGGGCAGTGTGTGTACAGGGTGCTGGGAGGCATGGTGTCCGCTCTCCCACCTTAAGGAAGACACCAGCGTGTTCAGAAACCAGGAGTCAGCTCCTATCAGGGCACAGCACACAATCCCATGATCATTCCTGGGCATCACATCCGCCCAACAGACAATGAGAGCTTAGGTAAATCCAAACTGTCCCTGCCTGGGTGATGGGAGTGGACACCCACATGGGGTCCCCACATCTGCCTCCTGCTGTGAGTCCTGAGGGCTTGGGACCTGCTGGATGGCCTGGTCACAGGGAGGTAAGTTTAGGACACAGCTTTGGTTTTCAACACTGCATTTCCTGTCTTTATCATCGGACGCTGGCGTGCTAAAGCAGAACTCTATTTGTGCATGTGATAGAATTTCCTTTGTTTATTGTGAAAAGGTTGTATTTAAGAAAGAAAAATTTAAAAAAAATGGAAAACGTCACCAGGCTCACTGCAAAGCTGGCACTGCTGAGGTCCCAACCCCCCACCATCCCTCCTCTAAACTTTTTGAAGGCTTTGCCAGTCCTCAAGCCTCAAAATAAAGTAACACTTCTAGGGCAAAAGGCAGCTGCTGGCCTTGTCCAGTAGCCAGCCTGAGTTGCCTGGCCTGATTAGATATTTTCTGGAAGCCAATGTCACATTTTCCTTCCATCCTGCCCATAAATCCAGCCTGCTGGCAAATACCACTCTCCAGCTAAAGCAACCCTTCCCTGAGCAGAAGCAAGGAAAGCTGGCTTTGCCTCTTCAAGAGAGGAGCCGCTATCCTAAAAATCCTTAAAGCGCATTCGGTCATACATCCATCAAATGCAACCACTTGTAATTCCATTTTCATTTTAAGTGGGGCAATGTGATTGTTCTACGTCCACAATTCCCATGATCATTCCTGGGCGTAACATCTGCCCGAAGACAATGAGAACTTAGGTAGATCCAAGGCTGTGACGCTCCCTGGGGGATTTCCAAAGACTCTCAACCTCTGGAGGCACGAGGGCAAGAGGCTGCAGTTCTTGGGAAGGTGAGGGAGTGGAGCGCCCAGAGTAGTCCAGCACAGCACAGATGTTGGAAACACCCGGATGTCAGAATGTGACAGCCCCTGCTTATCAAAGCAACCTCTCTTGCACTCAGAAAGGTGAGCAAGGCACAAAGCTGGGTACGGAGAAGAGCCTGGAGAAGAGCTGGCAAGAAAAACAAAAGTGAGCCTGTTTTCAGCTGAGATGCATGGCTGTCTTTGTTTTCAAGGGCTCTGAGAAAGAGGGTACAGAATGGGGACCAGCATAGGCGGGGGCAGGGGAGCAGAGGGGAAATCTCTGGCCCTTCCTCTCAATTTTGCTCTGAACCTGAAACTGCTCTGAGAAAATAAAGACTATCTTAAAAAACAAAGCAAAACAAAGAATGGGACCTCGGCAAGGAAGCAAGGAAGCTAGGGACTTCCCCATAGGCCATGTCCAAGCGGTAGAAAGAATGAGGTTGGAGAGTGGGCATGGCTACTTCCAAGCAGGATCTTACAAATCCAAGTATGTGGCCCCTTGATTTGCAAGACATGAAATGCATTTACTAGGGATATAAAAGTAACCTGGTACAATGCTGACCACATAGGATGTAGTGTCTAAGTACTGAGTGAATTGAAAAACCGGGACCTTTGAATCACTGGCAAGAGAAAGTAAAATCGAGGAGCTCTTGCCTCCAAGTAGAGAGCACAGTATAACTGAGCATGATCTTTTTTTTTTTTTTTTTTTTTTTTTAAAGATTTTATTTATTTGACAGAGAGGAACACAGCCAGAGAGGGAACACAAGCAGGGGGAGTGAGAGAGGGAGAAGCAGGCTTCCTGCTGAGCAGGGAGCCCGATGTGGGACTCGATCCCGGGTCTCCGGGATCATGACCTGAGCCGAAGGCAGTGGCTTAACCAACTGAGCCACCCAGGCATCCCTGAGCATGATCTTTTTAGTCAGTTCTCCAGTGATGCTAAATATCAGCCACTTCTGTTCCAGAAAGCTTAGCTCCTTTCTTCCCCCAAATGAATAACTAGCCTTACAATGAGCTAGAGCTCCAGTGTCGATGCTAGGGCACATGGTTGACCCCAGCTCCCAGGCTCAGCTGTGACAGGGCCGTGAGGTGAGCCCTCTGGATCAGCTCTCAGAAAGCCCGGAGCCACTGGGAACATCCTGGATCTTCCCGCAGATACAGTGCCAAACCTGCTCCCTGCAAGCTCCATTGGTGTCTGGACACCTGAAGGGGATGCTCCAGACTCTGCATCCTTTGCTAGTCCTGACTGCACAGCACAATGTGCTAACTGGAGCCCACTTTGATTGCTGGCAAGACAGCAACAGGAATA
This sequence comes from Spilogale gracilis, assembly GCA_004023965.1. Classification (NCBI taxonomy): domain Eukaryota; kingdom Metazoa; phylum Chordata; class Mammalia; order Carnivora; family Mephitidae; genus Spilogale; species Spilogale gracilis. The sequence goes on along the minus strand of PITA01000451.1, from coordinate 61,092 downwards.
AGCCCCCTTGGGGAGCAAGCACTTTTAATTCCAGCCAAGTTTTCCCATCCCAGAGGCAAAACTTCCTCTCCAAGACCCAAATTTGCCTTGTGAAGTTGTCTATAACCCTCTTTTTATCTGCTTCATACATAGATGTACTAAAGAAACTCTGACAGAACAGATAAATCATGAACAAGAAAAAGGAAATCATCACGAATGGCACCATGAGTAAGGTCTGGCCTATATCGTGCTGGTCTTGTTTCTATGCATTGATAATTTGCAAACACACAAGATGGGTAACACTGCCCATGGTATTTGTTTTGTTTTTAACTTAAGGGAATATCATGATGAAGATCTGAGGTATTGGTAAGCATGTATATTGTGTATATTGTCTCCCCAGAGAGAGCTGGACCTTTTCAAGGCCAAGAAGAGTGATTTCATTATATCAGCCTCTGCATCCCTTCCCACACCGACAAAGTCCAGGAGAAGAAAGGCTGTGTGTGTGTGTGTGTGTACACACATATGTATCAAGGTACAGACACGTGAAGGCCTTTCACTTGACACACATTGCTTTTTCTTTTTTTAAAAGTAGGCTCCATGTCCAGCATAGAGCCCAACACGGGGCTTGAACTCATGCCCCTGAGATCAAGACTGAACCTGAGATCAAGAGTCAGATGTTTAACCAACTGAGCCACCAGGTGCCCCTCACTGAACACCGATTTCAAGCATAGACTGGCTCTGTGGCGAATGTGTTGAGCCTGAGCCCTGAGTGCCCCTGTACCTAACCGTATGGGCAGAGTCCTCCCAGTGGGCCGTCCTCTTACCTTTAAAGATCCGCCTCTGAGATCCCAAGAGCTGGCAGAGCTCAGCAGTAGACCTACAGGAGTTGACACATTTCTGCATCCTGTCAGCCAGGTCAAATAGCGTCACATTGGAGGCCAAGGAGAAGGTGGTCTGCAGTGACAGGACCACAGCACTGGGCTCCCTGTTGGCAAAGTGGATAGGTTTTTCATTCTCCTAAAATGACATGTGGGCCCCAGGGCTTCTTGGAAAATGAATGCATCTCCGTTCTCCAGGAAGGGAATGGGAGAGCATGGAGGTCCAGTGACCTTGGTCCCAGGTCACTCTGTGACTTGGTCAAAACAGGGCACAGTTTTGCTGCTGTCACCTATATTACAATAATCTCCCGTTTGTATAGACTGGCTCATAAGGGAGTGTAATTCTGTTACTTACCTAGAAGCAAGAACTGTGGATCGGGTATAACCAGGTAACGTTGAAAAACACATATTTAACTGAAAGGAAGAACAGGTTTGTCGTTAACTGTGAGATCAAAACCTTAGACCTAGAACCAATTTTCTATTTTCAGGATAAAACAGGCATTTTCCAGCCATCAGGTTATCAGCAGGCAGCTTTTCAGAGCAGTGGTGTCCTTTTTTTGTTCCCTTCTTAAATGCCTCCCTGATCTTGTTCTGCTCTTCCCTGAGTACAAAGGGAGAGAGGCAGATAGTAAATCAGTGGGGAAAATCTTGGCAGGAAATGATGTTCAGAACAGCACACTTGGATGCAAAACATCTTCAAAGGAACAGATCTCTTCTAAGACCCAGGGTTTCAAAAAACTCAGAGGCAACTGTTTATTTGGACTTTGCAGAGTGAACAAGGCTCAGTGGAAAGGCTTCAGCTACCCCAGGTCTGCCAGGCCCAACACAGACCCCTCATAATCTACAGTAAGTTGGCCTAGCTTAAAGGTAGGTCCTCTTCAAAAACGATCTCCATGGGAAATCATATTATGTGTGTCAAGAGCCCCTTTGTTGAGAGCAAATTAAGAGTGACTCTCCCTGTGTTTGCCTTGTACCCTCAGAGAAAGCAGAAAATCCCCCTGAGGCATAAAATTTCCCAACAGTAAGGGCTGGGTATCCCTTCTGTGCAGCAGAAGGTCACAATACCTTGACCTATGCAGAGGTCTTCAAAGCCTGTATGTCAGGCACACTTGACTCTTCATTAGATGGATGCAAACATGGGATGTTGTCAAATCTTTCCTTTCCTGGCTTTGTGTGACATTGCTCTATTTTCCGATGGGCAATGATTTATTCATAGTATAATGATTTAAACTTTTTTCCCCGAGGAAAAATAGAAGAGGCATGTTTCAGAACAGAATGGCACCTTGGGGAAGGCCACTTATAGCTTCACTAGTCACTGCTTAAATCTTCACTGTTCTTGGGCATGGGGATGTCACATCACTAATAAATTATACAGTCACACTGGGTGAAAATAAACAAGTCAGATGAGTCACTGAGTGTCATGTACCGGGAAGGAATGCACCTCTGGGAAGGACTGCACCTCTGTGCAGTGTCGAAGCCCCTGGATGACCCCAGAAGGAAATACTGACCTGCAGCACCACCAAGAGGAAGCTGTGCTGGAGTGACAAGAACCCCAGGTATAGGGTTAGCAGGCATAAAATCTTGCTGTATGGTAAAGAGTTTAACCTTGCCCAAAGAGAGGTCTGGCCCTTGGCTTCCAGGAGGTCATCAACAAGCTTTTGGAATGTCCTGTCTTTGTCTATTTAGAGGCCCTGGGCTACTCCAAATATCTAACAACATGATTTATGTGGGGGGCTTTGGGTTACGTGGTATCAGCCTGACCTCCAGAGGGATTAGAGACTGAGGTCAGCCATATGAGCAGTTGACTATGTCCACATATTGGTTCTTGACACCAAGGGTCAGGGAGCTTCACTGGTTAACAGTATTCCATGAATATTGTATACGTTATTACCAAGAGCAGTTAACATAGCACATGACTCCACGAAGAAAGGACAAGTGCCAAATTTGGAATCCTCCTTGGCTCTGCCCTATGTGTCTCTTCCATGGCTGATGTGACCTGGACCTTATTACTGTAATAAACCACAACCATGAGTCTAAGAGCTTTCAGTGAGATCTGAGTCCTTGCAGTGAATTATCAAATCTAAGGGTAGTCTTGGGGATTCCCAAACTTGCAAATGGTGTCAGAAGTGAGGCTGGCCTAGTGGACTGTTCTCTAACTTTGCACTTGCTCTGTGTGAACTCAGGCAATGTCATTAACTTTCAGGGCCTCTTGCCCTTCTAGCTGTAAAGGTACTGACAATACACCTCTTATAGGAATGAAGCATTTGGTAAAGTGCCTGTCATAGAGTAGATGCTGTTGATAGAGAAATGGATATAGAAATAGAACTGGAATCTAAAATTTACACAAAATCTATGGTCCTATGAAGCTCTATAGGTTTTGGCTAATACACTCTTACTCATAAAGAGCAAGTAAAATTGAAATTAGAAATCAATCTCTAAAACATATTTTAATGGCAATTTTCGATGTTCTGAACACCAAATCTTAAACTCTGGTAGCAGATGAGAGATAAAATATACTATCTGATGGGCACCTGGGCGGCTTAGTGGGTTAAAGCCTCTGTCTTTGGCTCAGGTCATGATCTCAGGATCCTGGGATCGAGGCCTGTGTCGGGTTCTCTGCTCAGCAGGGAGTCTGTTTCCTCTGCTCTCTCTGCCTGCCTCTCTGCCTACTTGTGATCTTTCTCTGTGAAATAAATAAAATCTTAAAAATATATATATACACATGTATACGTATATATATATATACAGACAGACACTATCTGAGCTTCATTTTCATCTCCCTTCTTTTTCATTTTTCTTTCTTTTATTTCTTCCCCTGACAAAAAGAAGCAAAGCGGGAAAGAAGAGGAATCAAAGACCCCTAGGTAATCTATGCAGTGAATTCTCAACCCTGGAAAATCAGAAATAACTGATATACCTTTGGCATTACCTAGAAGAGAAAGAGTTTGGAAACAAAGAAAGTCCCACAGCATGTCAACTGTAGCTGTAGCTGGGATAGTAGGATTTTCCGGATGTTTCCTCATTGCCAATAGTTCTTATTGGTGCATACCTTCTAACCATCTGTGACTCTGAGTCTGCACATGAAAAAGAAATGCCAAGGCACTGATAAAGGCTGCATGAGGGCACATGGAAGAAACTCTGCTCTTGGGCACCAGTGCTTCTCAGCACCTCCCCTGTATTTCCAAGAGACTTTTAACTTTACCATGAAGTTTACCCCTAAAATATAATGGAAATGAACATCCTAGGAGATATAGCTGATCCTGGGTAAGGTTCCCAATTCTGAGTGAAATCTGTTTTAGAAAACAAAGGACTCAAAGAAAGATGCCTTTCAGGAAACTTACTGTTTTGGTGATCTCATTTTCAACTTCATGTAGGTCTGCCTGTTTCTCCATGGTGGTATTGACAAATGTTTTCTTTAACTTGAACTCCGTCACAAAGGTTCTAACTGGAAATGAAAACACAACCTGTCAGACTGTGCAACCATGTGTGGCTGTGTGTTTGTGAGTCTCTGGGGTATCACTCTTTATTGCACCTCCCAAGACAGTCTTGGCGCACGTCTTTCTCCTTGAGGGTAGAGAACACCTCTCCCTCTTCAAGGTCCTCTTGAGGAAGGTGGGCATCCACCGAGCTGGGCAGGAGGCTTGGACTGAGTAAATCTTTCAGTCTGAAATGCCAAGGAACCTTTTGCACGTGTGTGCGGGCTGCTGTGAGGAGTCACCCTGACACCTCTCTGATGGCCACCTACACAATCAATGCCAAGTAAAGTTGTGACAAAGAAGAAAGTCCAGCTGGCTTAAATGACATAACTCCAAGAGGAGGGAAGAGGATGTGGGGTCGGGCCTCAACAGAGCACTGCTCCCATCCTCTAGGATCACATTGCGAAGCCCTCAGCCTCAAGGGCATGCTTTGGTTTCCTCTTCTGGTCAGCGTTACCCCACCAGCCCCCATCCCTCTCGCTCAGAGGAAATGCGTACTTTAACACTGATGAAAGAGACTTCCAGAAATCAGCTCACTGATTCAGGACAACCAAGGGGCTATGGAGGAAGGTGCCAAACATGTGGTGGGCCGACACTCAGGAGGCTGCCAGGCCCTGAGGTCACAAGCCAGGCAATGCACAGGCCCCATATTCAAGGTATTGTTGAGTTCAGACCTGAAAGAGAGCAGCCTTGCTCTCAAGGCCCATTTTGCTCATAAAATAAGATTGTATTTAACATCAATTTGTGCTGATGGGGCCTGAGGGGGAATGGAACTTAAAAATGGGCAGACAACCAACAATTAGTATAGCCAGCTTTATATCTGCCTCTTATCTTCCTTTATATTAAATTCTTATCATTCCCTCTGGACAGGGGAAAGAAAAAAGGACCCAAAACACAGAAACCCACGAAGCTGCTCCTTCACAGAAAGCTTGCCTGCCGAATTAAGAAAAAGGCTCACAAATGAGCCAGGGAACACATTTAACATCTTATACTTACTGTCTAAAGCCCTTAATCCTTATTTAACATCTTTTTGCTTGTTCTACAGTTCAGTGAAGCCAGCTGCTCAGGACTCTTGCTGAGCAGCAGGGAGCTCTTTGAAAACATTCTTGGCCAAATGAAAGCATTTCAGCATGCTCTAATTTGCATGTTCCTCTGATGTTTATGAACAATGAAACTAAATGACTTGAAAAGCGAAAGATGATTGTTAACACAAAAGAATGGCTCTCCTCCTGATTTGAGGTGCCTGGGGGACCCTTGGCACATGGCTTCCAGAACTACCACCCTGCTCTTTCATCTACCCTTCTCCCCCATCCCGGTTGATACCCAGACTCTCCGGATGGAAATCTACATCTCAGTAAATGTTAAGTACACAGACCTCTTCCGATTCAGGACAGTAAGTGTGGGCTCTGCTTTCAGTGCAGCTGTGAAGACAACACAACATCACATGAGGCCCTCCAGCCCCCCGCCCTCTGCCCAGCACATGAACATCTTCATGCCTACTTTACCTAAGCTAGCTTTAAGGGAATTTTCTACTTCACACTCAGCTGTGGATTTACATCGGTGACAGAAATGATTTTTTAAATTATTTCTTTATTTTTTATTTCATTAAGCTTTAAATTCCAGTTCCAGTAGAAGGAACATATTGTCATATGAGTTTCAGAAGCACACTACGGCGACTGAACAATTCTGTACATTACTCCGTGCTCATCAGGCCAAGGGCACTCCTTATCCCCAATCCCTTTTTCCCTCGTCCCTCCCTCTCTCTCCCCTCTAGTAACCATCAGCTTGCTCTCTAGAGTTAAGAGTCTGTTTTTTGGTTTTTCTCTCTCTCTTTTTTATATAAATGATTTTTTTTTTAAAAAAAGGATGCATGATGATTATTTTGTATTCAGAGTACCTAGTGTTTTCATTGCTTTCAATTCTGATCCAAGAGGTTGGGGACTAAATGTTAAATGATACCTCCCATCTGGAGAACTCAACCATTTTTAAAGTTGGCTCAGATACTTTATTTGATTTTCACAATAATCTTGAGTGGGAAGCAGAGCAGGTGGTAATGTGATTTTACAGATGAGGACATTGAGGCCGAGGGCTCATGTGCCGTTGCTGGTGATTCTGGAGTGGGGTTCCTGGCAGGGGCATTTTACACACTGCTTCAAAACAAAACCATCCCATTTTCTCCATTCTTAAACCAACAAGTCCTGGATTATTTCTACCAGGGTGCAGCTGAATGGAATAGCTTATCCACAAGCAAATAAATTAATAGAGAAAGAGAAATTCTTAATTTTAACGGATGTCTAGAGTCCTAGATTACTTTTTCTTTAATAATACTCTGACCTGATCCTTGTATTTTAAATGATTTCCCAAATTCTACCATTATTTTTGTAGGCTACCAGGTATTTGAAATACATTTCTAGGCCCCGGACGGAGCTGCTCTGTCCAGGGCGCCACGTCAGCAAAACAAACTTTCCAGTTCTGTAAACGTTTCCCGGGACCAGAAACACAGGGGATTCAGTCAGCCAAGTCACCTCGGGGCTCTGCACTTATTCCCTTGTCCTTGATCCCTCTAAATAAGGTCAACCCTAAGCAATCAGGCCCTGTTTCAGAAGTGATGCAGCTTCTAACCTCTATTAGACTCATCCTTACCCACAGCCCTCAGGAGGAGAGAGCTCCACTGTCTGTGAGACCCCAGACTCCTCCAGGCTATGGCAGTTCTCCCTTAAATAAAGGACATCAAACTCATTACCTAACTGTTTGGATTTTGTCATCTAACACAACCTTCCTAAAATATCTGATGATTCCTCTCAGCCCGTGGGCAATAGGAATTCATGCAAATAACACTTTTCAAAGGTCACAGACATTTGTTCTCTCAGAAAGATATTTACTGAGCACTTTTGTGCGTTCAGTATCACATTGTTCAAGTGAAGATGATTCAAAGATGAGTCACTTTACCTGCCAGTTTCCCTATCCAGCTTAGATGACTCTATGCTCCGCACTTCTCATTTCTTCAGCAAGTTAGGTATTGAACTCAGCACTCTAAAGCAGGGTTAGACCCTGTGTCCAAGGAAGCTCTTCTTTTTTTTTTTTTTCAAAGATTTTATTTATTTGACAGAGAGAAACACAGCCAGAGAGGGAACACAAGCAGGGGGAGTGAGAGAGGGAGAAGCAGGCTTCCCACCGAGCAGGGAGCCCGATGTGGGACTCGATCCCGGATCTCTGGGATCATGATCTGAGCGGAAGGCAGTCACTGGACCAACTAAGCCACCCAGGCGCCACCTCAAGGAAGCTCTTCTGAGGAACACATTATTATGTGATGAGAGCTGTGGGCTGGAATGCAGCCTCTCAGCGAACAGGTGCATAAACTTGGCCACGGAGGACCTTGCCAGGACCTTAGGTTTCATTTGTGTTTGCTTTTTCACCTGTGAACTGGAATTTATATCTAAAATCAACCAGTTTTTAGACTATCAAATTAGGGAATGAAATAGGACAAATTGTACGGTCCAATTATAGCACCTTTATAAAAATGTATCCACCTATGGACAGGCCTGTGAAGATCATGGAAAGAATGTGTGAATGCAGTAGGATAATCAGGATTTTATTGTCTCTTTTTTCTCCCTAAAAAAAATTTTTCTTTTTAAACTAGGTACTTGGAAGATTTCTTTGATATATATTTCTTCTTAACTGCAGGGTGGAATGGTTAGGCAAATAGTGTTGTGAGCAAATAATGGCATGTCTATGCAGTCCTCAGAAAGTTTATATAATATTTTTGATAATGTGGAAAAATGTTTACAATATAAAGTTTATATAAATACCACATGGTTTCACCTATATAAAAATACAATGCACACTAAGGAAGATTGCAAATAAGGTGTTATATCTCTCAGTGATTGAAAAATAGGAAGCAATTTCACTTTTTTTCTGTATTCCTTAAGTTTATACCTTGGATAAATACCCACTTTGTTCAGGGAGGAAAACAATAAAGTTTATTTTAAAAAATATATTATGGTGCAGAATACATTCCAAGATAGATTCATTCTCTTACCCAAATTGCATATTCCCTTTTCCAGCTGGTAGCCAACCGGGCATTTGCAGGTGAAGGATCCCTGAGTATTGTTGCACATGGCCAGGGCTGGGCAGGGGTTCGAGAGGCATTCGTTCACATCTGTAGGGGAGAGAGAACAGGGCCATACTGAATCCGTGGCAGACAGCAAAATCATTATCCAGTCCAGTAAGCACTTCCTAAGAGCCAAATGGTGCTGGGCACAGTGGGGCCCAGAGATAGGAAGGATGTTTCCCTTGTCCTCCAGGGGATGCCCGTCTATCCAGGGTGCAGGCAGCCGTGTGTGCAACTGACAATAAATACGAATCAGGATTTGAAAGTACAGAGAGGGTGGGAGATTTCAACGGAAGGGGTGATTAAGGACTGTTGCAAATAACATCTGAACTAAGACTGGAAAGACTTTAACAAGCAGATGGGGAGTGGGGGGTGGGCGATCGGAGGCCCCAGCGCAATGAAGGCTGGAGGCAGGGAAGCAGAGGGGTCTGTAGGGAGCTGTAGATGGTCCAGTGTGGCAGGGGTGTAGGGCGCCCACAGAATGGAGCCGGACCGCGGAGGCCTGTCAACATTATGTCTGACGTTATCTTGCAGGCGACATAAGCATGTAACTCTCTAATCGGCAGGGTATTAATTTTAAAAAAAAGTTATTTTTGTACAATTTGAAGGGAAATAGTGTCATTGCCTATCTCAAAGAGGTAGAGTGGTACAGGCTGCTGGGGATGACTTTTCCTCTTACCCATGCTGCAGTCCTCCCCTTGCCAGGAGGGCGAGCACTCGCACTGATACCCATGGCCGGTGGGGTCCACGATGCATTTCCCGTCGTGAAGACAAGGGTTCGTGGCACAGCTGTTAACTAAAAACACATTCCAGGAATAAAGCAGTTAATCACAGAGGAAATGTAAAAGCGACTCTAGGTAAATATTTAATTCTCCCGGCTAATATTTGATTTTTGCTTATGTCTGTTGACTTGCCCTGAAAGATTTCACTACTAAAATAGAACAGGTTCCCGGGAGGTGCAGAAGAGAAGCGGTGGGGACTGGACCCTGGCGCCAGTTCATGAGCGGACACATGTGTTAGACAACTGAACCCCTGGACGCAAGAACCGGTTCAAATCCAGATGCTGCTGACACGCTTACAGGTCACTCAGTTCAGGACTGATGATTATACTGTCTTTGACACTTGTCAGAAGCCTACCTGAATCCATGCCAATTTAAAACACATGTCAGGGGAGCCTGACTGGCTCAGTCATTAAGCGTGTGCCTTCGGCTCAGGTTATGGATCCTGGAGTCCCAGGATTGAGCCCCATATCGGGCTCCCTGCTCGGCGGGAGGCCTGCTTCTCCCTCTCTCACTCCCCCTGCTTGTGTTCCCTCTCTGGCTGTGTTTCTCTCTGTCAAATAATAAAATCTTAAAATAAAATAAAATAAAATAAAACACACGTCACGGGGGAAGAGGTCTCTGGATAACCATCCTCTGAGGTCCACGATTCTCCCCTTTCCAAAAAAAGAAAACAAAAACAAAAAAACAAACTCAAAAATAAAACCAGGCCTCCACATATGGTGCAATCATTTGGAAAAACATCAAAGTAGGGCACTCTCTGGTGCCCTCTCTTTCCATGATGTGATGAGCCATCTCTGATTCATCTTGGCCCTCAAGACGCCAGGCTTTGGCGTTCCCTTGGGCCCCCGGCTCCAGGCACAGAGACCACAGCTCTGGGTTTTGGTGTTGAGAACCAGCACTGTCATGCTCCAGGCGTGTAACAACAGCCTACTAAAGACTTACGCCACATGCTTTCAGGGCAGCCGAAGCCCACAGCATAACCACATCATTTCCAAGCAGAAAAATCGCTGGTAGAAGGAGAAAAAGGAGGCCAAAGTCAGCCCAAAAAATAATCCCAACAACAAATGAGCTAACCCAAAGAACGGTGTTCCTACTCCAGAAGGCTGCTTTACAAATCCCTAAAGTCACCTACAGGAGCACGGCACCCCCATAACTGAACACTGTTCCATCGACACTGTCAGAGAAACCATACTGACAGCCGGTTGTGATGCTGCTAATTCTCCCCTACACTTATCATTGGGATGACTGTAATCGGCTTTAAGGGGGATTTGTGAATTACCTTCCATCTGCTACAGGAATATATTTGGCAGGAAATGAAGCTCCTCCCGGAGTCCTGAAGCAGGGCTCCCAGCCTCCCCAGAGAAGACTCCACCCCTCATCTCCGAGAAGTGCTCGGGTCGCTGGCACAGGGGTGGCACCGATGCGCCGGGCATGGGGGGCTGGTGGCCTGGGTGGTGATGGCCCTCCCGCCCTCCAGATGCCTGGGGCTGACTGGCCGGAACTCAGACACTAACTGAGCTCCCTGCTCTAGTCGCTACAAAGCATTCTCTTCTTTCCTCCTTCCTTAAGGTGTCAGTCTCCCAATCACCCCTGCTCCACCAGCAGTTCTCCTTCCTTGCATCTGAACGAGCCAAAGGTACAATTCTAAACATGACATCGAAAGATGTATCACTCAAATTCCTTCCAAACCTTCCACAAATTATGAAGAGTCCTGTGAATGGCTTTATTTTTCCCATACCAGCCACCTCCACATGAATATAAAGATAAACTCAAGGGCCGTGTGAAGGAGCTCTGGTCTCCCTGTCATTACGGGAAAAGGTTAGTTCATCGTCCTCTTACAGAACATGTAACACACTCTCAGGAAGACCAAGGAGCCTAGGCTTCCTCGGAACCAGAGAAGGCTTCCTGGCGACTGAGCAGCTCCGGGCTCTGACCCGGGAGCAGGGCGTACTCACCCCATGCCTCAGAGAGGTCACCTGAAGCTTCTCGACTGCGGTGTTTGCACTGTCTGATCCCACGTCACTGCCCTGCTCTGGCCTCGGAAGACTTCGAAGCCTTAAAAGGCTCTTGCAGTTGCGGGCATTACAAGCTACAGTGGCACTATCTACAGATATCATACACAGCCAATGGTGTCCTCCCCTCTTTCTTTAGGAAGCGTTCTGGAACTCAGAGGTGAGAATGTGAGGTGCACCATGGCGTCATTTGACAAGGCGACAGCCCAGACACTGACCTACTGCAGAGCGGCCTGGCCATGCGTGCCCACAGATCCCACGCCTGTGCAGCCCACAGTGTGCTCATGTCTTTTACCTGAGGCTGGAGATGACAACCCTTCGGGTGACCGCGTGCGGCTCTGAGCAGGGAAGGCAGTAGATTTAGGAGTCAATACTTCAGCTGTGGAAACACGTGTGGTGGGGGGAGGAGATGTTCTGAGGGAATGTGAAGCCGGGCTGTATTCTTCTGTCCCGCCAGGCCCTGGGGTCAATCCTTTCGCCGACGTGGGTACCCAGGTGGGGGGGATCAGTTGGCTGGTTGCAGCTTCATGGGCCTGGCCCCTTTCTGTGGTGATGGCACTTTCTGTGGAGACGCGTGGTGCTGGGATTTCAGGGCTGCTTGGCAAGAGGTGTTTGCCAGCCGTGGTCTGCACTGCTGTGGGCTCAGCCAGGGGAGCCGCTCTGGTCGACACGGGGCTGAAGGGAGGAAAGGTCTCGAGAATGGTGGTTGTCAAAGCTGGAGAGGTCTGGGGCATGCTGGTGCTCGTGGCTGGGAGGGTCTGCCGAATGGAGGACTCTGTTAAGGTCAAGGGCATAGGGCTCCCTGACGTAGACCTCGTTGTCACAGCTTCGGTGGCCTCTGTGGGCAGAGACTCTGGGCTCGGCGGCTTTGATTCTGTCATGACATGCTCATGGTGTGGGTTACTCTGGTTCTTAGGATCTGCTGTTTGACTCTTGGGGAGCACTGCCACAGATGAGGCCGTTGTCTCGGTCTGAACTGAGGTCATAGGAGTGTCTCTTGCCTCGGGCAGGAGCAGGGTAGGGGGTGAAGGTGGCAGGGTTGTTGGGGAGGCAGGAGGCGAGGCCGGGGTAGATGCTGTCGGGGATACTGGTAAGGGTGGCGGTGAGGAAGACATGGGTGTGGGCGCCTCGGAGGTGGACTGTAGTGGCAGAGGAGAGGCCCTGGTTGGTGGTGAGAGTGATGAGAACACCTGGTGGGGCTGGGACACTGAGGGCAGGGGAAAAGAGGGCCCTGAAGAAGAAGAGTCACCAATCGATGCAGCATCAGTGCCCAGAAGAACCAAAGTGTTGCGCATGTTGACGGTGGGTGTGTAGGAGGGAACGTTGGCTGTGCGCAGAGCCGGCGACTCAGTGGAAGGCTGGGCATACTCCCTTTCAACAGATGACACGTTAGTTCTTGCAGTCTGAGCCTGAGAAGAGGAAGAAGACTCTGAATGTGAAGAGTTTGAGATCCTGGTAGAAGAGGTAGAACTCTCCCTTAAGTCCGGGGATGAACTGTTGTCTATAATGGAAAGCAATGCTCGTTCTCCTTTGGTGAAAGTAGATGAGACATAGGTGTGGTCCCTGTAGTCACTGGACGTCCCCTGCTCCGTGTCTGTGCCACTCACTTGACTGTAGCTAAGTCCAGTGACTGCAAATGGAAAAACCAAGGTTAGCTCGACTCAACAAACAGGAAATCTCCCAAACACATCCTAAATGCTCTCTTTGGCGAGCTCTCTGGAGGAGCGGTGTGGGCAGGTAGGAACGAACAGAGTCTGTGTGGAGTATATTCACCCTCCTGCGAGGGGTGTGGGGGGGCAATGGACATGGTAATAAAAGAGAAGTGGGGCCAGCAGCTGAAGAATAGGGAATAGGTCCAAATTCCTTCCACATGCTTTTTTTGATAAAAGCAAATTGGTATCTGAAAAGCTCTTAAGACCCCAATAGAACAATTGTTATGTCTAAATGGAAAAAGGAAACCCTCCCAATTTTCCATTCTGTATAATGATAATGAGATATTTCTTTCCCAGGAGACTGACTTTGGCAGTCTCCACAACCAACTGGCCGGTCTCCTTTATTCCAGGCATCCTGGCACACAACATCACACATGGCTGGGGCAAGGAGGGGGCAGTGTGAGAACCCAGAAAGTTCTCTTCAGACAGAGCTTATAAGGTACTTTCTGGGTTGACAGCAAACTTAATCCTTCTAGGATTGTGAGCACACCAGCAGGTGAGCTGAAAGAATGTGGGCAGAGATCCCGCTCCTCACCTCCCAGGGCTGGCAAGGCTGCCAGGGAACCCGACACCAAGCGGGCATCACTGGTCACGGTCACGTTCCCGTGCTGGGTGGCACTCTCAGCTTCGCTGGGCACTACCACCGAGTGCCCCACCTCCCCGGAAGTTGTGCTGGCGTTGGTGAGGGACCGCAGCGTGCGCTCTCCATTCCCGGTGAAAGTGGCTGAAGTGTGCTGGTCGTGGGCCTGGGAAGTCCGCTCCTCCACGTTAGAACTGCCTCCAGGCTCCACACGGTCTTCAGTGGCTGCAAGGGGATTGAAAGGAGATGGCAGGGAAGCACAGGCGGCCAGAGTCCCAAGCACAAGCCTCCCTTCCCATGCTAACATAGCCAAAGAGCTTCCCTGGGTTTTCTCAGGTCTTCATCTCAAACTCCCCCCTGGGATCTTGACCGAAACCCCGAGAGGCACTGCAGATCGGCATAGCCGTTCAGGCCACTGGGACTGATGGGAAGGTTTACTACTTCAGCGAACAGGATCGATACTGTATTTCAGCTCAGTGATACATAATAAATAGAGTTTATGTCAGGGAAATTGGTGGCAGCAGTGGGGGAGGAGAATGCTCAGCCAAAGACTGACCACCACACAGGGGCTTTAACCTTTCTGATGAGGCCCAGGAGGGAGACAGCCCCCCCCCCCCTTACTCCCTAGGCTTTTTCCTCCTGGGAGGGCCTGAACTGACTTGGGGCTTATCATTCTTTTAGAGTGTTAGTTCTTTCCTTTAATGCATCAGTGAGAAACACATGGAGGTTGGAGGTTAAAGATGGGCTTATTTTCTGTTCTATGTTAATTTTCTTTTCTTTTTTTTTTAGTTTTCAAAAAAATATGTACGTGAGAAAGTGTACACATGAGTGCACAGGCACAAGCGGGTGCGGGGGCGGGGAAGGCAGTGGGAGGGACAGAGGGGATCTCTAGCAGACTTCCCACTGAGCCTAGAGCCTCATGTGAGGCTCAATCTCATGACTGTAACCCTAAGATTATGACCTGAGCCGAAACCAAGAGTCAGATGCTTGAATGACTGAGCCACACAAATGCCCCAATTTTTGTTTTCTTTCTCTCTCTCTTTTTAAAGATTTTATTTGTTTATTTGACAGAGAGAAACACAGCCAGAGAGGGAACACAAGCAGGGGAACTGAGAGAGGGAGAAGCAGGCTTCCCACTGAGCAGAGAGCCCATTGCTGGGCTCGATCCCAGGACTCCAGGACCATGACCTGAGCTGAAGGCAGATACTTAATGACTGAGCCACCCAGGTGGCCCAACCAATTTTTGTTTTCTTAATGCATTTATTTTCTTGGTGGGAATGGGACAGGCGATGCATGAGTAAATATCCTTTTCCTCCTTTCTTAGGTGTATGTTTTATGCTATAAGCTCAAAGACTCGTATTAGATTATCAAATTAACTCTTCTCAGAAATTATGGAAATGAGGTCCAACTCTTCCTGGCGTAAATTGTTCATCATCTGGTTCTATGAAAAAACAAGTTCTTTCCTTGGTTCTTATTCCTATTCCCAGATAGCTCTTTTTTTTTTTTTCTTTTTCTTTCTTTTTTTTTTTTTTTTTTTTTTTTTTTTTTTTTTTTTTTTTTTTTTTTTTTTTTTTTTTTTTTTTTTTTTTTTTTTTAGTTTATTTATTTAAGTAATCTCTACACCCAACATGGGGCTCAAACTCATGACTCCAAGATCAAGAGTCACTTGCTCTACTCACTGAGCCAGCCCGGGGCCCCCCAGACTAGCTCTTGATACCACATGGAAAAGAGAGGCAAAGCTGCATGTTAGGTAAGCTGTCTTCGTGACAGGTTTGCATTAAATGATAGGAATGAGAGCAGGGACAAGGACGGACAGGGGCCCGGAGCTACAACAGTCAAGAAACAGGGAGAGATGTGAGCTGACCAGCCTGCAGGGCTTCAGAGACCCACGGGAAGTCCACCAGGAGTCGCTTGAGGGCTGAGTGTATCTGAGAACAAGTTCCCTGGGCAGAGGGGATAAAGCCTGGGCTGGGGAGATTATAAGACTCTTCAATGGAATTTAGGCAAACAACTCCATCAGGCTTACAGAGTTCAGAAAGTGGAGAATCGTGGCTTGACACAGGCGGCTGCATCCAAGCCCAGAGAAAGGAACGGACCAAGAACTGTGAAAGGCTGGAGGGTAGAATGAGCCCACTTTGAGTGATTCAGAGCAAAGGAGATAAAGCATTAGGTTAATTGATGGTGAGTTGGTTTTGGGAATGAGGCTATTCCTTATCTGAACCCTAAGACCTGCTCACACGGAACATATTTCCCACACAAAGCCATTAAGCATGCACCATGGAGTGGAGGGTACTCATACTGAGGAGATGCCCAGGGGAAAGGGCATGGCACCTAAGCTCCCAGTATGAGAAGGAGAAAACTCTGAGCTCCGCATTGTGAGGGTGGAAAATGAATCCCCTTGTCTAGGAGACAGAGCATGCATTTTCCATGCACACACATGAAAAAGCACAAGTATTCCCCACCCATACATGTGGTACTCTTTCATGATAAGCGTATGCTTTACAGAACATGCTTTACATTGACAAGGTGGCTGAGAATGGTTGATAAAACTACCCAAAAACAGTATTAAAAAGGACCATCAAAGAAAGAGTGTTCTCAAATTGATAAATTGGACTTCGTCAAAATTAAAAACCTTTGTGCTGCAAAAAATGATAGTCAGAAAAGTGAAAGGAAAACCCACAGAATGGGTGAAAATGTCTCAAATGGAATATCTGATAGAAGACTAGGGATATCAGATCGAGAAGCTATAGAAAGAAACTCCTAACTGATTTAAAAATGGTCAAAAGGTTGGAACAGACTTTCCCCAAAGTGAAAGGATACTCAACATCATTAGCTAGGAAATGCAAACCCAAACCACTTGGGATGCCTCTTGACATCCATGAGGATGGCCCTCGTCACAACAGATGCCCCGCAGTGAGTGCTGGGGGAGGGCCCTGGGGAACTGGAACGCTCGCATGTTGTTGGTAGCAGTACGAAATGGTGCAGTCACTTTGGAAAGCAGGTGGACGATGCCTCAAGGGTTGAACGTAGAACTTCCCTATCACCCAGCCATTCCAAGAAAATGTACAACACAGGTCTACACAAAAACTTGTACCAGAATGCTCATGGTGGTATTATTCATAATGGACAAAAGGTGGGAAAGCCCCACATGTGCAATCATTAATAAAAGGGTGAACTCAGTGTAGCAAATCAGCCATACAAAGGAAGGAAGTACCACACAGGGCACAACAGGGATGAACCTTGAAAACGGTACGCAAAGTGAAAATCACATAAGGCCACAGATCCCAGGATTTCATTCATAAACTGTCTAGAATAGAGGAGCCTGGGTGGCTCAGTTGGTTAAGCATCTGCCTTTCGCTCAGGCCATGATCCCTGGGGTCCTGGGATCGAGTCCCAAGTTGGGTTCCCTGTTCAGCGGGGAGCCTGCTTCTCCCTCTCCTTCTGCCTGCTGCTCTGCCTACTTGTGCTCTCTCTCTTTCTGTCAAATAAATAAATAAATAAATAAATAAATAAATAAATAAATAAATAAATAAGTAAATCTTAAAAACCAAAACAAACACAAGAAAACCCCCAAAAAACTGCCCAGAATAGGCAAATCCACAGAGACAGACAGACAGACAGGCTGTCAGAAGCACGGGGAATGAGTGCTGATGAGCACTGGCTTTCTTTCTGGGGTGGCAGAAGCGTTCTGGAATTAGCTGTGCCGCTTGCACAACTCTGCAAATATACTAAATGCCACTAAATTGTACACTTTGAATGGGCAAATTGAATAGAATGTGAATTCTATCTCCATAAAGCTGTTTAAACAAGGAGGAGGGAGAGTTGCTCTTGAGGAATGTTCAGGCCTGGGGTGAACAGACACCCCTGCGAAGGTGAGATCTTCACCTTCCAGAAGCTGTGTGATTGAGGCAGGTATGGGGGTGTGAGGTGGGCTGCAGGGGACGGAAGGACATGGACAGAGACGTCCCGGAGCTGTGCGTGGAAGGGGCCGGTGGCAAGAGCAGCTCCTGGGAGAAGTACAAGAATAGAAATGGGGCTATACAAGAATGGCCTGGGAATGGGGGACAGCACACAGGCCGCTGCAGTGGCTCTGGTTCCGGCCTGACTGACCGCGCCACAGAAGATCTCAAGCCTCACAGGCCCCTCCGCCCCCTGAAGGGTGCAGTCCTGTGAAGAGGAGACTCACTTGAGCGTTCATCCCATGGTGCTGAGGAATCCAGGCTCTCTGAGGAGGACGAGGACAACGACTCGGTGGCCGGCTCAGTGTAGCTCCCCTGGCCCGGCGCTCTGTCACTTCCTCTAGACTGGGAGGCAGAGGCTGAGAAGGGGGTCAAAACTGAGGCGTTCACAACTTCAGGAGAGGAAGTAGAGCTTCCTGTCACATCCGCGAGCGTCTTGCTGTTGGTCAAGAACCAGTGCGCCGTGCTGTCTCCACTTCTGCCCGATGGGACGGACCTGGACGCAGCCTCGGTCCGAGACATGGGGCCTCCAGGCTCTGCCTCCGAGCTGCTGGAAAGCTGGTCTCCTCCCAAGGCTGGAAAGGGTCAGGGAAACAGAGGCCATGACACAGATGTGAAAGAGATTCCCCAACAACTGAGACGTGAATCCTCTCTAAGCAAAGATCCCCTTTGTGAGGACCTTATAGAGTATTTATTATATGTGTAACCTGATGGGCATTTTCATAGTCTGGATAATTATTTCAAAACTCTTCACTGTCAATAAGATAGAATACTAAAAATAAGCCTTAGTGAAGAAGGGAGGTTTTAAAGAGAATGTGCAAAGTAGCAGAGTAACTTACAGGTTTGGGTGTTTTATTATCTTTCTCCCAAATGGGTCAAAGGACGGAGTATGTTATGCCAACATATATGATGTGCCTACATACAGGGCCTGCTCAGAAGAACTCTTCTCAAGCAATTTCATGATTAATAAAGGTAATTCAAATTTTCAAGTAAGCAAAGAAAAAATAAACTAGGGGGCATATACTGAAATGATGAATTTGGAGGAATATATTTCTACCTGCACGTTTCATTTGGAAGAACGATCTGTACATAAACTAATTCCAGGTAGTCTGAAAAAGCAGGCCAGCTCTCACCAAGGACAGTCCCACGGGAGGGATGAGGCCATCCACGGCCAGCTCCGAGGCCGAGCTCTTGACTCTGCTGTGATCAAGTAACAGGACCATGCCCTCACTTCTCCAACCTTCTGAGCCTTAGTTTCCCTGCCTATAAAAAAGCAGGAGGTGTGATGCCTGTCTGACGACCTTCACAATGTTCTTATTGTAAGGATGGAAATCAAAATGTGATAGTGTGGTATACCAGATGGAGGAAATGGCGTTAGCTAAGAATACACTTTTTTTTTTTTTTTTGAGATGGCAAATGGTCTTGAAGCCATCTTTCAAGATAACCCAATAGTTTTTAAACGTCCATAATAGACCAAGTGAGGATTAAATACTTACTTGGGGAATCATTTTGCCAGAAGCCCATGGAGATCCCAGAAGATGCAAGGCCAAATCCATTTTCTGTGGATGGTTTGATGAATTCCTCATCCCCTGGATTCCTGATTACTTCACTACTGCTTTGCAACCCTGCCTCAAAGGGTGAAGAATGGGCTGAAACTGAAGTCCTGGCAATTTCGGAGCCCTTGGGGAAACTCTCTGTCTCATTTAGAGGCCGCAGGCTGATGGTTAAAGACGGGAGCGTCCCAGTGGTGGTGACATGCACAGTCTCTGTCTGACTCGCCAAGGCACTTGGGAGAATAGTGGAGTTGTTTAGCTCCTCTGGGATTCCAGAAGCTAAAATGGAAGAATGTAAGTTTTAAGACGACTCTGGGGTCTAAGAAAATCTGGGATGTATCTAGATACAAATAATGCTTATTACATTTTGTTGGATAAATCTGGATAACGTGGACCTAAATATAAACACATCTGACACTCTCTCTTCACAGGCTCTGATTCTCATAGAGCTAAGCGAAGTGGTGAGGCCCTTCCCTTGCACAATGGAAAGCTTTGGCTCTAGCTGAAAGGAAGATGGGAGAAAGCCTCTAGACATTCTTTGCCTTGGTTTTTATAGAGGAAGGAAAAAACTTCTGTTCTGGAATTCCAGCTGAGCAATTATACAGGGATGGGCCATTGTGATAAGGTACAGGTCTTTGTTTTGTTTTATTTTAGCAATGTAACCCTTTTGTTCAAATATTGTTATAGATTGAAACCTATATATATAAATGAATAAAAGTAAGGCAGTTCCAGGAGCCCAGCCCCCAGGTCACCCCTGGGGAGGCCAGGCCTCTGGAGACCCAGTGAGAATAATAGTAGCCTAGAGCAATAATTCTGGGCCTTGGCCGCATCAAGGTTCTTTACTACCTTCCACCACACGGCCACATAAACCTGATTATTTTGAAAGACTATTAACTGAACTGCATTTAAGGAGTAACAGAGCTTCGAGTCAGCGGGAGATACTCAGTGTTACCCCACTGATTCGATTTAATTCCATCCAAAAGTGAACAGGCTCTATAATTATAGTCAGTTTCATTAGGCTTTGGAGACTGGCTCTCAAGCTTATGTACTACCCCAGTGCGCCCCTGGGAGATCAAGGACTCCAGGGTGGGATCATTTTTAATGAAAAGGATAGCAGACACTGGATTAATTGTCAAGAACCTCAAAAATTGAATTATAGGCCAATTTGGTCAAAATCTGTAGTCTGCTCCACAGAAGTAAGGTGGCTTGCTGATGGCTTCCTTCCACAAAGAACTTTCCAAAGGGCACCCTGAGAACTGGCCTCCGGAAGGGCATGCTGACGTCCTCATTCTGAACAGGAATAAACTGCAGGAAAGCATGGTGAGTGGGAAGAAACATGGCTGGCGAGATCCAAAGGCAAGAAAAAACATTTTTCTTTTTAAGCCAAAAATAATAAAAAGTACTTTCTACCTTTATAATGAAAGGTTTCAAGCTGTTATTTTGACCCAGAAAGGGAAGAATTAAGTTCTCATTATAAATGGTCCTTTAAAGGGGTGCTTGGGTGACTCAGCCGGCGGAGTGTCCAACTCTTGGTTTTGGTTCGGGTTCTGATCACAAGGTCGTGAGACTGAGCCCTGGATCAGGCTCCGTGCTCAGTGCAGAGTCTGCTTGAGATTCTTTCTGTTCTTTCTGCCCCCCTCTCCCTCTCCCTCAGCTCCTCCCCTTGCTTGCCCTGTCTCTATAATATTGATAAATAAAATTGATTAAAAAAAAGGTCCCTTGAAGACCAGTCCTATGTGCAGTTGTGACCAAAAGCACAAATAAATATTAAATATAATTAGAGATAGGATGAGCACAGGAAACACAAAGTTTCCTCTTACTCTTGCACGAACCCTAAAAACCAAACAAATAAAAATCCATTAGTATAAAAAAAAAAGGAACGCATAATGTAGACATGCCCCAAAGCCTCACTAACCACTTAGCTTCTCAGGCCTCAGGTCATTAGAGTCATCGTCTAAATCTGCCAACTCACAAGCTCATCAGATGCTGGTGCTCTTTCAAAGCACCGTTATTCCCAGCCAACTGCTTTATTTCATCGACTCGCTGTACAGTGGCGGTTATCTTGGACAGAGCCTGAATACCTGTAGAGCAAATCAATGGCCACAGAAATACGATTACGGAAGACACAAATGCTGAAGGCCATGAAAGGACAATGGCTCTGCTGCCCCGACCAAGGCTCTGTGCAACACTGCTTTATCATCTCACCGTCATTATTAAAAGCTGCCATTTACCGAACAAGTATGATGTGCCAGTATCTTACATACATCCTTCTAGGTTGTGCTAAGTACTTGATACACATAATCTCATTCAATCTCATTGAATTCTCACAGTAAAGCTATGAAGCAGTGACTACTTCTATACCAGTGGTGCCTCTTACCAGAAAGAAACAATGGTTGGTCAGACTCATCGAGAGTTACCACTTCTACTATTCTCCCTGCTGAATACATCGAGGGGGAAATTTACCCTGTTTCTAATCAATGGGCCAGCAGTATTGGTTGTTTAATACCTGCTGTCCCTTGCTTACGTCTACCCTTGAGACACCCATTCAAAAATGGGAAGACCATCCATTTGGGAGCAGAAACGAGCCAAGTTCCCTAATCTTTAGAATAGGAGGTAGAAAGAATGCCCACCCATCTGATCAAAGCATATGGGTCACTCTCCAATCCCGACACAAAATGCTGGAACCTCAGGTGTGCAGCCATGGCTTCTGCCATCCAGAACCTGCCAAACACCTAGCTGAAGCAGCTGACTGTTGAGAAGGATACGCTAAATCTCCAGCCTCCTGAGTTATTTATGCTCTCTTCCTTTCCAAAGTGAAGTCACCACAAAGCAATTTACCTGAACCACACTAGCTCAGCTACCTTAAGGAAATACTTTCTTGAGTTGAGATCCATTATTACACCCTGAGCCCCTACTGAGAATCTATATAGAATATTGCCTTTTAAAGAACATTAGCACAATTTCCTCAAAGCAGCGACCGGCCGCATTTTCTATTACGATTTTCAACATTCCTTACATGAAGAGTTGTCTTAGATTTCACGGCCACTAACACACTGGTGTCTCTGGATGAAACTGTCTGCTTCCTTTATCTGACAATGGTCTCACGCCCCACCCAGTTTCCCTTTGTGCCCCGGTTTCCAGGAAGCTTGGGGCTAAATTTAGTGCTCAACTGTAGCCATTCTCACACAATTCAACATATACATATCTCCTTTTGCCTTCAAAAGAAAACTTTTCCTGTTAGTTGCTTTACTTATTTATTTTCCCCCCAATGATCAAAGAGTACATGGTCTTTGTGGAACCTATGGAAAGTACAGAAAGATCTAAAGCAGCAAAAAAATCATTTCAGGTGGCTTCTGATCTCTTTTTAAAAATCTGATTTAGCGGTCTGGGCCTATACCTGGTTTAAGGCATATATTCCTGGCACATAATTTATTTTGGGGAGCAGGGAACGCCTGGCTGGCCTGGCCTCAGATGAGGTTGTGCTGAATGCCTGTTTCTTTGTAGCAGAGCAAGGAGGGACAGGAGCACAGATGGCTGGGCTGGGTGTGTTTGGAATAACAGAGGCTGGAGCTGGAAAGGATCTTTACCGTCATGGGGCTAATGCCTTCATGTTTGTCTTAGGGAGCCCCATCCTCCCTGGGCCAGGCTCCGGGCGGCTGTGCGAAAGCTCACTTTGAGGGGAGCACAGCTCATTGGACTGCTCTAAGTGCCAGGACTTTCGCGGGTCACATTTACTGGTGGATGGAGTTGCCAAGTGTCAACAGGCACCTGCCCCCCTGCCCCCCCCTCCGCCCCGTGCTCCCCCTCCGCTTCCCTTCTAGAGTGCCAGCCGGGCCGGGCGCCTCCAGGTCTGCCTCGGCCAAGTGCCGCTGCTCTCAGGGCTCACTCCCATGTGTCCCTCTATCCCGCCGGCAAGCTCAGGCCGTGATAGGAAGTTCCTGGGATGTAGATTTAAGGACGGATAGGGGAGGTATACCAGAGCTCCGGTTCATAGGTGAGCAGTTACCAGTCCAACTTTACAAGTAAAAGCAGAACTGAGTTTCCCATGGTGGCTTCAGGTCTCCACAGGGACCGGGGAGGCTGGCAGGCTAGACCAGATGGGTCATTTAACATTTCCTCATTTAACATCTCCTAGAGCCTGAGGCTAGCCAGGCCTCAGATGAGGGAGGTGGGCCTCGACCTAGCACAGAATATTCAGGTCAGTAAAAAGGAAGAGAAATGGGGCGCCTGGGTGGCTCAGTTCTTAAGCATCTGCTTTGGCTCAGGTCATGATCCTGGAGTCCCAGGACTGAGCCCCACATCAGGCTCCCTGCTCGGCAGGAAGCCTGCTTCTCCCTCTCTTGCTCCTTCTGCTTGTGTTCCTTTTTTAGCTGTGTTTCTCTCTGTCAAATAAATAAATTAAAATCTTAAAAAAAAAAAAAAAGAAATGCTCGGTGAAAGACTCAAGGAGTAGGAAAGATATGGCAGAACTCTTCAAAAACTAAAGGTATAAGGGGTTTTTTTTTTGTTTTTTTTTTTAAGATTTTAAGTAGTCTCTACAACCAGCATGGGGCTCAAACTTATGACCCTGAGATTAAGAGTCACATGCTCCATTGATTCTGCCAGCACCCCTACAAGTATAAGGTTGTAAAAGGATGAATGCTCAAGGAACTTGAGGGCCAACTAATTTTTTTAATGTTGGAAAATCTAGGTGATGACAGAACCAAGTCTAATAAAGTTAGAAACACAGGCTGATTTTCAAATATAAACCACAGTAGTGGGTTGAATTTAAATTATAAATATTGAAATGACCTTGACCAGAATCAAAGTGTAGCTTCCTAGAAAACGCTTCCTTTCTACCAT
Source organism: Spilogale gracilis (assembly GCA_004023965.1). Lineage (NCBI taxonomy): Eukaryota > Metazoa > Chordata > Mammalia > Carnivora > Mephitidae > Spilogale > Spilogale gracilis. The sequence continues at coordinate 37,208 of PITA01000451.1, read as the reverse complement.
TTAGTAAAGTTGGTTGTAAATCATGGAGCCACAGACCTTTGAAGCTAGAAATAGGCTCATAGCTTTTATCCAATCTAACCAATGTTTAAGAATAATCTTAAAAGGAACCTCCTAAAAACATAAATCATAACTTATATACATAGTCAGTCAGCAAAACTGTATATGGAGTTATCTAGAGCAGGAGCTGGCTGCCTTAAATAGGCATCCCAGAAAGGACATCCAGGTTCCATTTTTGTTTTGGTGATGTAAACCCAAACCCCTAGTCTTTCAAAGTATCTCTAAATTCTGACCTATGAATATTTGGAAATGGCAAGTTCAGAAGGAACCTAACCTCTATTTCCAATATGATTTCCAGCCCTCTCTGTCCTGCTTCCTCAGGCATATGGATGAAAACACATACAGCATACGAAGACTCTGAATGAAACCTCAGAGAAGAGACTAGGCGGGCATCGATTCCAGCATTCTCTTTGGACCATGGCGAGAGGAGCCCTGTGATATTGGGGCACATGCTAATCCCCATTACTTATCAACTGTACCTTGGTCTGAGATGGCAGGGGACCTAAGGGAAATGATAGACACAGCCTGTGTCGAGAAGATCACAGTGCCTCTGGGTAGATAGGTGGCCGATACCCTAGTGTGACATGGCCTCAGAGGGCTGAGAACAGGCTTGCTGGAACGGAATGCCTGCACAGGGGTGGGGCTGGGGCGTGGGGGGTAAGGGGATGGGAAGGTGGGGATTGGAGCTTAGCAGATGACTAGGAGCTGAAGAGGCAAAGGGGTGCATCCTCCACCGCCTGCAGTCTTGTGAACACTGGCACTGTGTGTTTTCTTTTTTTAATGTTACCTACAAAAATGTCTATCTATGTTATCTTTGCCATTGCAACAAATGATTTTGCAATGATGAAGAAACACAAATCTGACTCCTAATCAAATGACACAATGCTCACCATTTCATTCACCCCAAATGTGGCCTCTTATGCAAGAAGACGCACTAATAACAAGTATACGTGGGGGAGAGGGGACAAGCAGGGGACGGTGGACCCAAAAGGCCTAGAGCAGCTATCAGACCAACTCTAATGTTCCTCTTTACGCCGTTAAAAAAAACATATTTTAAAGATGGACTTCGGGATAAAGACACATTATACAGATGGTACTTCTGCCCTCAAATACTTTACATTTGTCCTTAATGTCCTTTTCCCTCAGCCCCCGTGACAGGGATGTTACTAGAGAGCCTGTGTACCTACTACTTCTATTCTAGATGAGATGACCTCCCCGTGGGAGGCTGGGATGGGGGCACTCACCTGAGAAGGGCTCTGAGGGAGGGGTGTAAGCTGGTGTCCAGGACAGAGGCAGCCTGGAGAGCGCCGGTCCTGAGGTGTTTCTCTTCCCTGAGACTGTCGTCTCTTCTTCCATCTCCAGAGCAGGAAGAGGGTCTAAACCCCAAGTGGCAGCCACTTGACTGTGCACAGTCACTTCTTCCGGGAGCCCCTTTCCTCTCGCCAGGGAACCCCGAGATGTTGCGCTCTCCGTGTGCGAAGGGGCAGTTCTTCCTTCGGACCCTGAGCTGGATGGCAAGTGAAGCATTCCCAGAGCTGAAAGCAGACATTAACAATTACAGTTCCATCAGCAGACTTCCAAATGTCTGGGTAACGGGTAGTGGGCTCACCTCTGACCTCCCTGAGGAGAAATGAGGACCAATTATTCATTCTAGGAAAAATTCACCCCTGAATGAGAGACCGCAAACCAAGACAAAGCCTGTGTTCAGATCTCACCAACAAAGACGGCATTTTTAGTGGTCAAGTTATTATCAAAGGGACACAAAGAAGCTAAGTATCAGACCATATGGAATCAAAGATCCGATTCTGATCACTGACATGACTCGTCACTCAAACTCCACAAAGCCGGTCTCAGAACTGCCTTGAAGTCAACATAAACAAAATTTCCAACATCTGCAGGACGAACACTCCCAGGCGGCATCCTGAGTGGTTCTAAGCTCTGTGTTCATCATTCATGAATGGAGCATAAAATACTGTCACTTTGTAGAATTGAGTGCCCCAGCCTAACCTCCTGGAACTGACTCATGAGACCGTGGGGGGGGGGGGCATCATCTTTGAAGGCTTCGTCCTCTACTTTTAGGCTGTTACCGAGTCGTATCAATTCTCCTTTGTGAAGAGTCCGGCAAGCCCTTTCGCTCTGCCCCTGAGGCCACCAGGCCATGGATCTTAGCACCCAGCATGTGACGGGCTGGTCCCCCGGCTCCAGGTTCACTCTGCCCCATCTCCCACCACAGATGTCTTCTACCTGCCTGCCTGCTGAGTCCTCCCCAAAGTCACTGCCCTGTTCAAAAACCTTTGGTGACTCCTCCTGCCACACCAAATCTAAACCTGGTCTTCAAAGTTCTCTGTAACTGCATCTAACCCCCTCCACACAACTGTCCTCTCCTCCACATGTGACCCACACCTTCCCCGTGGGAAGCTGCTGGCCTGCCCGCCCCTCAAAGAGACTGGCTTCTCTTCTTTCCTCACGTGGTCTGTGCATCCCACTCCTCGGCTACCCCTCCCACCTTGCTCAGATGCACAGAGAGGCTCATATCCCAGTTCTAGAGCCTATTAACTGTTTGACTTGGACACCTCAGATTAATTAACTTCTCTACCTTCAGTTTCCAAATTCCTAAAATGAGGATAATGAGACCTCATTGGCTTGCTGTGAGAACTGAGGGAACAGATGTGTTGGTATACAGTAGGTACCTAATTGATGCCAGCTTTCTTTGTCTTCCCTTCCTCAGTCAAATCTTGCACATCCAGCCCCTGCCCCTTCTTGAAACCTTTTATGAGAAGTGCCGAGCCACTGAGCTGTGCAGATCAAAGCAGGAGCCGCCGCTGGGACCGCGTGCCCACCAACGCAGCCATGAGGCCCACCGGACCAGACCTGGTACTTCGGAGACTGTGGTGTATGGCACGGTCCCTGGTGTCGCAGGGATTCTGTCTGGCCACAGAACGTCAATTCAATGGGACAGCTTGGGCCTCCAGGCAAAATCTGCACCCTCACCGGTCTATGCTGCGAGCTCACTTACTCACAGTGTGCCACAGACGGTGCCCAAGCCACAGGTCTGACCCACAGCCAGGACCCTTGGAGGGGCCCCAGGGCTCAGGCTGGGGAAGAGGGAAACAGAGAAACTTCGTTCTCCAGGGCGGGACATATGTGCATGAAACAGGCCATCACTGGCACCAACTCACCTACAGTGAGGCTCTGGGAAGTCAGAGAGGTTGCTGTGTCAGCCCCAATGGGGGAAATGGTGAAATTTGTCTTCGCGGAAGAGTCGTCTCTACCTCTAGCCTCTGCTGCTTTGGTTTGTGGAGGGAAGTTTTCTGGAGCATCTGAAGAAGTGTGGTTCTTTCTGGGGATCTGAGTCCTCACACCCTCCTCAAAGACCACTGTGGAAAAGTCCATTTGGTTCTGATCAAAGGTGATGTTTTCTGTGTGGGAGTCAGTGTTACTGTCTGGCCAACTGTTCCCTTCAGGAGCTGAAACAATAAGAAAATGGATCAGTGAGAACTTGCTGGCTTCTAAAAGAGAAGGGAAACCTTCAGAAAACCCATGAGTGGATGTATCAGTAAAGAAGTAGGTTCAGGTAGAGTCATTCTACCTTTCTTATTTCCCCCACAGGAATTATTCTGACGATCCAATGGGAGAAATTATGAAGCAACACCACCAGGTAGGATTGAATTTTACAGGAAGTGGAATAAATGATGAAAACTACTAGGAGACCAGTGTGGGGCTCAGGGGAGAGCACCTCAGATGTCTGGGTAGGCTCAGGAAGGGACGTGGCGGGTACAGGTCAAGAGTGAGTGCAGGGAAGGAAGCACTTCTGAGCATCAAGGTTGTGAACTATGCTTTCTGTGTGGTAGGAGGGTAAGAGCTGACAGTTCTCCATCCTGACACCCACTCTTGCAGGCAGGGGGTAGGGGCTGGGACAGGCACAATGCTGGAAAACCCGTGAAGGATTTGGCCATATTATCAAAACCTTAGTAATATAAATAGGTTCGATGCAGTGATACTGTTTTCTTTGAATTCATGCTAGGGAAATACTCAAGAATGTGGATAAAAATTTAGCTGCACTGGTATTTGCGATCTCATTGTTTATAACAGCAAAGGAGAAAGGAAGGAAGGAACAAGTAAAACTGAAAATCCTACAGTAGGAGATCAGTTATATCAGGTGCGGTGTATCTATATGAAAGGACATTATGAGGTATTAAAATAATGTAATAAGATAAAATAAAGGTATTCTACAGGTTTTATTAACTTAAAGCAATAGGTTTCAAAACAGATTGAGTATGATCTCATTTTGTTGGGTTTTTGGCAGTCACCTATGCGTGTATGCCAGATACCAATCGATGCAAGCTCTCGACGTGCCCTCATTAATCCCCACTTTGCAGGGGAGTCAGAGGAGGCACAGGGGGTCATGCTCCTTGCTCAAGTCACCGGGCAGCCTGCTCCCCACCCAGGTTCCTGAGCTCTCACGGGGTACCCGGTGGGCAGGACAAAGTGCGCTACAGCAAATCCTCTGCTTCCCCCTCACCTCCAGTGCAGGGGTGCCAAGGAAAGGTTGCTTCTTCGTATGGACTCTTATTTGACATTGATAAATTAGGGATGGATGCAGGTGCATCAGAAAATATACTGACGTGATCATTTTCTGCCATACTGCCCAAGATGGTGGCAAGAGAGCACTGGTTAAAAACATCAGGATCCTATAAAAGTTGTGGGGAAACTGGGCACAGAGGTAATCATCGGTGGTGTCAACTGTCATTTTTCAAGGAAGGGGGTTCAGAGTCAGAGCAGGTAGGTGGGACTCCCAAGTCCAACCCAAGAAGGCTGCCTTGCTACTCCAACAACACCTACCCATGACCCCAAAACAGCTTGGAAGCCAGAGCCTGCCACTGCTGGGGTACCAGCTCCCAAAGATCACACCAAAAGAACATTCTAAGAGCCGTGTCCCTGGATATCCAAACTAATATGAAAGTGAATATGAAATGCATGTGCTAATTGGAGGGCACGGAGTTTAATGAGTTTCTAGAGAAAGCAATGAGGACAAGGACCATTTAAAGTTACTGCTGGTCCTTTAAAAACCTATTTTTATTTTCCTCATTTGGGAATGATATTTTCCTTTCTGCCTAGGATCAGGGGGTGTGGGTACTGTTGAGAAACCTCTGTGGGGATGAACGAAGTCACCTCTAGCTGTACGAGTCAGGCAAAAATGGCCAACCATCTGATCAGTATAGGCTACAGGTTGGACCAATGTTTTGGCTCAAAATATCACACACACACTTTCCCAAAAGGAATGGGTTATCTTCTAGATCAGCACTGTCTAACAGGTGTATAAAGTAAGACACAAATGTAAGCCATGTATGTAACTTCATTTTAAAAAGTTATAGGTGAAATTAATTTTAATAAATATTTTACATACTCTGACATATTTTAAATAGTAGCATTTCAATATACAGTTGATATAAAAATCAGTGGTTCTCAGCATTTCCCCACTCTGGTCCCCTCCTGCCACAAGTGTGGCTCACATATTGGAGTTGGAAGGGTGGTGATTTCAAGATCTTCCATGAGAGATTCTGACAAACTTTCCTAAGGGAACCCTTTTCTCCCCAAATCCCTTGAGAATTGCTGTTTTCATGCTTCCTATTCTGTTTCTTGTAAGTGATCATTAACAGAAGCTTCCTGAAGAGGGAGGGAAGCTGCCCAGGCATCTGGACAACTCTGGGGGCCCAGCCCCAGACAGGCAAGGCCCACATTCAGCTGGCAATGGGATATGGAGGGTTGTTTCTAGGGGCAGCCGCCAAGTCCCTAAGTTCAACTTGAGACTGGGGGGCAGGGGGAGGTTGGTTATAGAGACGAGAGACCCACCCACACAGCATGTTTCCTCTGTCCTTCCTATTTGAGCTGCAGGGCAAGCTGGCCTCCAGAGAGAAGGTGAAAAGTTTTAAGGAAGCTTTCTCTCTACTTGGGTACAATGAGAGAAATTAGTCTTAAAAGATGTCAGAATAAAAGTGATTGTGGGGAGGTAGAAAGGACTCAAAACCCATACACCGAAGCTGGTAAGCCATGAGCAGAGGAAGAAAATGAATTTCACTCTATTATAGTCTTAACATGAGTATGAGATTTGGTTATTGTTGAGCCATTAAGGCTCGTATGACTGTGTCTCTGAAGAAGCAGCAACATGTCCTTCTTCAAGGAACTGGGAACGCCTTTAGTCAGCTCAAGGAATTCCACCACAGCCCGCAGAAGGAACAGAAGGGCCACATAAAGACAAGACGTGGCTAGCACTGAACCACGCGGTCTCCCTGGAGGGTTGGCTAAAGATGGAAGAAAGAAAAAGAATGTGCACTATAAACAAAAGAGAAAAGCAGATGATAGTCTTGCACTGTCCCAAATAACTTTGCCACTACAAATGAAATATGCTAAATAATGTATTTAAAAAAAATTTCTAAATGCATTGCTGAGTTGGCAAGTAAAAAATCAAATCTTCTAAGACCAAACATGAGCTAAGAGCTGGAATTCAGAGCAGTGAGCTAATTCCAGAGCTGGCAGCTTCCCTGGGGCACCTGCCCAACTTTTGTGACCTTGAACTTCTGTTCTGATAACCATGAGGATATAGGAGGTAGGAGACAAAACTCTTAAGGAGGGAGTCTGAGAGGAAACTTTTTTTTTAAATTTGGTTTGAATTTTTTAAGACTATTTTTGTTTTCTAAGATTATATTTATTTATTTGACAGAGAGAAAAAAAACACAAGCAAAGGGAGGGGCAGAGGGAGAAGCAGGCTCTCCACTGAGGAGGGAGCCCAAAATGGGACTCGATCCTAGAACCCTGGGATCATGTCCTGAACCAAAGGTAAATGCCTAACCGACTGAGCCACCCAGGCACCCTGAGGAAAATCCTGTATACAGCTGGGACCAGGGCTATACCATACCTATAAGGCACACAGAAAACAGATCTGCCCTGCAGAACGGGACAGCAAGGAAAAGTGGCCCTTTGATCTTGGTTTTAGGTAAAGGAAAGTAAATCTCACTCAAGAATTTTTTTTTTTTAAGATTTTTATTTATTTGACAGAGAGAAACAGAGCTAGAGAGGGAACACACGCAGAGGGACTGAGAGAGGGAGAAGCAGGCCTCCCGCTGAGCAGGAATCCCGATGTGGGACTCGATCCCGTGTCACAGGATCATGACCTGAGCTGAAAGCAGCCACTTAACCAACTGAGCCACCCAGGTACCCTTCACTCAAGAAATTTTTTTTTTTTAAGATTTTATTTATTTTACAGAGAGAAACACAGTCAGAGAGGGAACACAAGCAGGGGGAGTAAGAGAGGGAGAAGCAGGCTTCCTGCCGAGCAGGGAGTCCGATGTGGGACTCGATCCCGGGTCTCTGGGATCATGACCTGAGCCGAAGGCAGTCGCTTAACCAACTGAGCCACCCAGGTGCCCTCACTCAAGAATTTTTAACCATAAAGGTAGACTTCATGTAGATGTGCAGCATGAATTCACAATGCCTGTGTGGTCTAAACCTCAAGCCGTGGTCATATTTTAAAACTGATCCTGAACTTTGTGAATATACTAAAACTATTACATTATATACTTTAAAAGGGTGAACTTTATGGTATGTAAATTATCTCAAATACACATGCACATATGTGCGTGGGCACGCATGCATGCACGCGCACACACACACACACACACACACACACACCACTCATTAATGGGAAAGCAAAGTGGTTCTGATATACAGTGCCTCCGCTTGGCAGAAATAAATGTGAATGCTCTCTAAACAAACATATCTTCAATCCAATTTTATCATTTATTGATACAATTCTAAGGAATAAGAGATCATCACCATCAAAAGGCACAAAATATAGAAGGAAAAAGGCATTGGTGGGCAAAAGTCAGCAACCTAGATAAGCAAAGACTTCAAATACTGGAATTATTAGTCAACGAATATAAGTATAAAAAACTACATGAAAAGAAATGAGAAACTGAAAATGAGAGACAGAGACTATGAATAATGGCCAAAAGATATGAAAGAACTCTAAATGGAAATTCTAGAAATGAATAAATTATAATAACTGAAATTAGGAAACTCAACAGATTAGATATGACTGAAAGAAGAACTAGTAATTACAAGACAGATCATGAGAGAATGCCCAGGTAAAAAGATAGAAAATATAAAAAAGAGATGAAGAGACGAGGAAGAGAGAGTGAGAAAGTCTAATCTATATATAACTAGATTTCTTGGTGGAGAAGAGAGAAAAGAAAAAAATAGCAATATTCAAAAAGTAATGGCTAAGAATTTTCCAGAATGGATAAAAATGAGTCAAGTAAACTAAGAATGCCCAACAAATCCTTAGGAGACTAAGGAAAACAAAAATATAAACCCACATCATAGTCAAACTGCAGAAAACCATAGACAAAAGTATATTGCAAAAACTGCCAGAGGGGAGGGGCCCCTGAGTGGCTCAGTTGGTTAAGTGTCTGTCCAACTCTTGATCTCAGCTCAGGTCTTGATCTCAGGGTTGTGAGTTCAAGCCCCATGTTGGGCGTTAGCCATGGAGCCTACTTAAAAAACAAAAGAAAACCAAAAACCAAAAAAACAAAACAGAGGGGAAAAAATATGACAAATCATCTATAGAAGCCGACAATTAGACTAACAGCCAATTTTTCAACAGCAACAATGGAAGTCAAAAGAGAGTGGGTAAATATTTTCAATGTGCTAAGAGAGGAAAACTAGAATTGTATACTCAATAAAACTTTCTTTGAAAAGTATCTTCAGACTAGCTTTCAAAAAAATTTTTTTTTATTTTTTAAAGATTTTATTTATTTGCAGAGAGAGACATAGCGAGAGAGGAAACACAAGCAGGGAATTGAGAGAGGGAGAAGCAGGCTTCCGGCTGAGCAGAGAGCCCGATGTGGGGCTCCATCCCAGGATCTGGGATCATGAACTGAGCCAGAGGCAGATGCTTAACGACTAAGCCACCCAGGGGCCCCCAGACTAGCTTTCAAAATAGAAACATCTTCAGTCAAATTTCAATTTATCAACAACCTCCATTAAAGGAAATTGTGGAGAATTTATTTCAAGCAGAAGAAAAACAATGCTAGGTGAAAATCCAAAAGAGGCAAGAACTTACAATGAGCAAAGAAAATGGTAAATGTGTACAAAAATACAAGGGACACTGAATGTATAAAATAATTTCTCACTTGTGGGATTAATGAAACAAGGAAATGCAAATCCTGGAAAACAACAGCACATAAGTCAGGAGGGGGTAATCAGAATCATGTTGCATTGAAGAGTGACTTTAAATTGTGTCAAAAATGCATTTTCATGTTCCTCGAGCTGACCCTAAAAAATAGGAAGAGGGTGTATCACTTCCAACTCGTAGAGCTTTCAATAATATGAAATTTCCATTGAGAGAAACCGATAAATATTGCCTAAAACCAAAACAATGACCCTGTAAATAGCAATGTAAGCATGTGAGTTAGAGGTATGGACAGGATTACTGAAAGAAACTGTTACAGGCTCTTAAAGTGATTGACTCTGGAAAACAGAAAATGATGATGGTAGGAGCTGGTCATGGTTTTTATAACAGCCTCATATAATATATTTGATCTTAAAACTATGCATGAGTTTGATTAAAAAAAAATTAAATTTAAAGACAGGGTAAATGTCTGCAGCGTGTGATAAAAGTTTGGCATTCTTAATACACAAAGAATATTTTCAATTTCCTAAGATGGACATCTTGCACACAAAGGACAAGAATATATGATTCACAAAAGAAAATGTATGATTGGGGGTAAATACATGACAGTGTTGTCAGAAAGAAAGAAAAAAAATCCAAACTAGAAAAGACTTTTTAAAACATATATATGTATTTTTGCCTATCAAATTGGCAGAGACTCAAAAAATGATAAGGTGCCGTGTCACTGTGGGCATAGAAGACGGGCACTCCCACATAGCTTGGGGAAGAATGTAACTGGCACATTCTCTCTGGTGAGAAATTTAGCGATCCACTGCAAAAAGCCTTAAAAACGGGATATATTTCTACCCAGGAACTCCATTTCTGGAAAGTAATTCCAAGGAAATTATTTAAAAAGTGCACAAAGTTCCAGGCCCAGCGACGTTTACCACAGCGCTGTTTATAATAATGAAAAGTTGGAAACAACCTAAATTTCTGCAATAGGAAGTTGGTTAACTTAATTATGAGACAACAGAAGTTTAAAGGGATGGTCAAAATATATTACTGATAGAGCCATAGATATATACTCTGCTTGCCCTGTACTGTTAAGTGAAGACATAAATTAAAAAACGGCTTGTATCCTATGATCTTATTTTATTAAAAGTGTATATTTAAAAAATGTATCTCCTAGGAAAAAGAACAACGGCAACAACAAAAGTGTTGATATCTTGGTAAAAGGACTCCAGGTCTGGAAACCACCTATCACAGGCTTTCTCTGGTCCCCAGACAGGCAGGTAAAGCCTGCAGACTTTCAACATAACGGTGGCTCATGTAACTTGCTCAGAATCCAGCAATTTCTGAAACATACGTGTGTGAGTGGCCTGGCCTACCCAGCTGAAGGACTGCTGAGTTTACCTGCCTCTGGACCACACAGCCTCAGGGTACCTGGCAGTCAGCATCAGTCGTGGCCCAGGCTGGCGGCCTGGTCAAAGACAGGGGGCCACAGCAGCTAGAGACCACACACAGCTGGGCCCTGTTGACCTTAGAGACGTGTGGGCTTGTGATGCTCGCTTCCCCTCAGGCGCAGGTGCCACGGCGCCCTGGATTGATGAGAAACGTCTACCTGTACTGTCCCTCTTCGCCTGGGGATCGCTTCCTTCCTTCCCCAAGGAACACAGAGTTGCTCACTTTCCTCAAACCGTGTGAATCTGTGTTCCCTACGGGAGGGTCCTGTCGTCTGAAAGGAAAAAAGCCTGCCTCCAGCTCCCTGCCTGATGGAGAAAGCCAGCGCTTCACAAGAGAAGCAGTGGGTAACGGCGCAGGCTGTGGTTAAAGTCAGGTTGTCGGCGTTAGACTTCTGGTTCTACCGTGGATGTACCTTAGGCAAGACACGGAATTCCTCTGTGCCTCGGCTTCTTCAGCTGTAACAGAGGGTAAGGCGGTAGTGCAGCCCCTGCCTCCCTGGGCTGTGACAGAGGACACACAGAGGGGAGCTTCCAAGGGTATCTGCTACACACTGAGTGCTGCATCCATGGCAGCCATCCTGGGGATCTATGTCTGTCAAGTTTGAACAACCAGATTTGGAGATGACCTTGGCAGGTACTTCCCAGGCTCCCGATCCTTCTCCGGGCAGCTGAGGGGGCTGCAGAGGTGAAAGCTCTTCTTGGAAGCTCAGAGCACTCCAATGAAAGGACAGACGCGGGGTGAATGGCTGCTGGAGCCGCTGGGGCCTCGCTCTGGCTTTGCTCTGTGATGCTGTCCCAGCAAGTGCAGGGAGAGGCCGGGGGGCCCCAGGGTGGGAGCCGGGCCCACCTCTGGCATGACAAGCCCCTGCTGGCACTGGCCCAGAGTTCTAAAAGAACAGTATCCCACTGCCCCGCTTAGCTTTGGCTGTCCCTCCACTTCTCTTATTGCCTATGAACTCTTCTTCAGAAAGGGGTTTACCAACCACGTGGCAAGCCAAGCGCCCCTGCTCTGCCACGAGAGATCTCCTTTGATTGTGGACATACGAGTGCTTTCTGTGATTCCATGCGGTAGTTTGGGGACAACAGTGGGTCAAATACTAAAATATTTATTGGGGTGCAAGGATGAGTCCTTTCAGAATCCCTGGGTTGTTGAGGGCTACTCTGGTTGAATTTTGTTTTCGGTGTGGCTCCCTATTCAGCACAGGTGTAAACCCTGAGTGGGAGAGAAATTCAGAGTAAAGTGGACAGGACCTACCACAGGCAGGAGAAGTTATCCAAGAACCTGCTCTGATGCTTAGTGGAGAAGTGAAATGACCCTGGAGAAATGGCAAGAAGGTACGGCCCAGGCTTCGGAGTCTGGGCCAGACGGGGAGTGAGGAGAAGAGACCGCGCTCCCAGACGCTCAGGGGTAGCCTCTGAGGTGGGAGAGGGCACCCAGAGGCTGAGCGGAGGCTCTCACCTTTCACCTCTCTCATCCGTCTCCCCAGATGGTCAGAGGCTACTGCTCACGCCCCACTCACATGCCACGGCAACTGAGCCACACCGGCCAGCCTCAGGTGGGAGTTGAGACGTCCTAATTCCCCGGGTATCTTTTGAGCTGGAGGTAGCATCCTTCCCTCTGTGCTCAGCCGCCTGGGTCAGGCCCTTGCTTTCCCTGGTACTATGAACGGCTATTCAATTAACAAGAGACTTTCATTGCTTTCATTGGTTTTTATTTTTTTCCCCAAGTTGACAACTTCCACTTCTACAGTGTCTTAATGTTCCAAAACATCTGTTTGTGAACCAACATCAGAGATGCTAGCACAGCCCGGGAGTAGGATTTCCTAATTAGCAGCTGCTACAGAGTCAACTCCTCACCACCCACGCCATGATTTGGGGGTTTTCAACTGCATTGTTTCTGAGCCGTGAAGTGGGTGTGTACAGGGCGTATGCTGTGTCATCCAAAGAGGCGATTTCCTCCCAGAGGGCCAGCCCGCCCCCACATGGCACCCCCACCCCCACCTCTCAGAGTGAAAGCAGCCTGCCTTTATTTTCATTTCCTTCCATTTAGATTCAGATTCCACAAACGTCTCTTCTCACCACGTGCTAAGTGTTTCCACAGGCATTTATCTCATTTAATGAGACCGACAGCTGGTCAAGTGGGTATCACGTTGCCTGGGGACACTGAGAGGCTGGGAGGTTAAGTGGGGGTTCAAGGTCACACGCTCAACAGCAGAGAGACACAATCTGAACCCAGATCTCATTCTGACACATCCCAGCTTATTCCACAACATGGGGCTTTAAGGCGCTGGTCAGGACAATGTCCCCTGGTCTTCAAACTCCTGCGGTAAGCCTACTGCCCTGCTCCTCCCTAAGAGGGACACAGCGTGGGTCACATGGGCTGTGGAATCCGCAAGACCTGGTTTGATGGCAGCTGCCCTTGCTAGCAGGAAGACTGGGCAAGAAGACCTCTACATCCGCTTCTCAGAGATACTTTTCATGGGTCATGGAAAGAATGATAATAAAGAGTGGAGGCAGAAGAGAGAATGAGTTTGAGAAACAAGAAAAGCCTATTTTTCAAAATATGAAGTTAGAGGTGACGTTATACATTATATATCCCAAGTGGAAATGTCTGACAGGCCGTTGGTTAAAAATTTGGGACTAACAACTAGGAGGAAGGATGAGGAGATGGGGTATGAAAGGAAAAGTGAGGGTCAAGGACTGAATTAAGAGGAACATTGGATCAGAGGGAGAAGAAGAATCAATGAAGGAGACAGGGAAGGCTAGGATGAATTAGAAGTAGGAGCCAGGAAGAGGATGACTGCCCAGGAGCATAGCAGAGAGGTTCAGCCAGGACTGCAGAAAGGCTGAAAAGCCAGGGATTCATCAACCAAAGCCCCTAGGACTTTCCACAGGGTCGAGTGGTGGACAGATGAAGCTCAGATTGCTAGGGGTTAAGGCTCATGAGGGAAGGCTCTGGAACAGTAAGACACTGACCGTCCAGCTGCAAATTTCCTGTTTCTGGCTCCACCTTGGAGCTTTCCTGGGATCCCTTAACTTGGGGAACACCCGGGAGAGCTGGGTGCCTCCTAGCTACACAGCTGTAGGTGACACTATGGGTTCTTAAAGATAGTGAATTTCTTCATAACTTGAAAAGATTTTCCTCAGATTCAACTGCTCACACAGGAATTGAATTGAAATTAAAGAGCTCCCTTTTTAATTCCCTTTTTGGTGTGGTAGATGTCTATAAACACAAGAGGAGCAGGACACTGTCCTCAGGAACTTTATGGGAGAAGGGAATTTTGCCCCATTCTCAGAGATCTAATGACATCCCACATGTGTACAATCTGCAAAACACTTTTTTTACAGGATCATTTCAGGGGGGGCTAAATCATCCTGTTAGATTCTGACATTCCAAGTGGCAGGCAAGATAGGAATTCTTGCCTCATTTTAGGAAAAGAAGGCTAAGCCCCAGTACTGAGGTCACCTGCCCAGAGTAAGCCAGAACTAAGTGGCAGGGTGCAGACCAGGGCCCCACACTTTCTTTCCGGGATCTTTGCTAGTTAACCACACCCAAGAGAAAACAATGGGGATGGAGAAGAGAGAAGCTCAGCCACCTCTTCCCAAACTAATTTGTGGCATGTGGCCTGCTTCACTAGCAAGCATCCCACAGTGCTTTGCATCATTCATTCTGACCAAAGCTGAGAAACTGCCGGGGTTGACCTTGGTGTCCCCATCCCTTTCCAAAAGTGACCCCTGCCCTTAGGGATCATAGTAATCAACTAGTCTGAGCTCAATGGCAGGAACAATTCCAAGTCTACAAGACATCCAGTGAGTGGCATTTATAAGTTCAAAGAAAAAAATGTTTGCTTTCGTACTCGAGAGGATGGCTACTATCAAAGGGGAAAAAAAAAAAAAAAGAAAAAGGGAAGGAAGTATTGGTGAGAACATAGAGAAATTGGAACCTTCGTGCATTGCTGGTGGGAACAGAAAACGGTACAGCCACTGGAGAAAATGGTTTTGCCATTCCTTAAAAATTTAAATACAGGATGACCATATGATCCAGCAATTCCACTGGGAGGCACACACGCAAAAGAGCTGAAAACAAGACCCAAACAGACATTTGGACACCCACGCCCGCTGCGGCGTTATTTACAATGGCCAAAAGATGGAAACAGCGCAAGTGTCCACGATGGAGGGGTGCATAAGCAGAACAGGCTCTACACGTACAACGCGATGTTCCTTGGCCGTAAAAAGAGGGGAAATTTTGACACCTGCTACATGAATGAACCTCAAAGACATCATGTTAGGTGAGCTACGCCAGTCACAAGAGAGCAAGTATTGTATGATTCCACTTACATGAGGTACCGGTGAGAGGTAAAGTCATAGAGACAGAGAGCAGAACAGTGTGCACGGGCTGAGGAGAGGGAAGAATGGGAGGTCTTGACTCAGTGAGTCCCTTCTGGGATAATGAAACAGAAATGGGTTTCATGTACTCCCGGTGGTGACGGAAGTACAATATTGCCAACACACTCAACGCCAAGAACGTGTACACTTCAAAACGGTGAAAATGGCAACTTCTGTGTTATGTCTACTTTACCACAATAAGAACAAATACATTCACTGAGCATCACCCACACATAAGACACTGGGGACTCTACCTCAAGGGGCCTATCGCTTCCGAGAGAGCGGAATGATGGTGACGGCAAAGGCCGGGGCTGTGAGAAGCGGCCCGGCTGGGCGGAGAGGGTGCCGTGGGAGTGTGGGAGGTGCAGGGCTGGGACCAGAATCCCATCCGCCCTTCCACGGCTGCCCTCTCTCTCCAGATCACTGCCTTCACCCCAGGAATCCACCACATGAGGGGGATTTCCTGCCGGATGGCCGGCAGGTGGGAGATTTGGGGGCAGGCAGGAACCTTGGGGGCATGGAGGGAAGGTGGCTGGATCTCAGCAGAGGGCAGCCGCCTACTCGGCTCAGCTGCTCTGGGCTATGTTTTGAAACACTGCTGCGGATGTAATGATTCTGGGTGGAGGACGTTTAGGAGCCAAATGAGTTTGTGTGAACAAAGGGCAGCCTTCAATCGGGGACTGTCCAGGGCTCTCAGGGAGTTTCATTTCCTTCCTTGTTCTTGCCCTGAAAGGAGCAGCCCTAAGAAAAAGCCACATTAAGAAGTGTTTAGACTTGAGACCCAGTGATCTCATGTTTAAAAACAGATCCCCCTGGAATAGTCTCTAGTAATGAAAAGTATAAAATTTACAAGGCATCTTATCCTCCCCTCCCTGTGAGAGTTGGCTTCTAGTCTAGCTGAGCATCCTCTGGGGAGGAAGGCAGGCTTGGGGGACTGAGCCCTGACCCAGGGTGGAGCTGGCCTGGGGCCCTGAGTTTGGGGTCAGGCCTCCGGGGTCACCTGGGGGTGCTAAGGAGGGAAACAGACGAACCCACACAGGAGAGGAAGATGAAGGACTCCTTCGTGACCAACCTTGTGCTCCTTGCTTTAAAAAATAATTCTGTCGACTTTAAAAAACAAAACAAACATACAAACAAAAAAATCCCGAGGCCTTGAGAAAAAGCCCCAGGGTCTGATCAGAAGATTCTCATTCAATTAAATAAGTAAAATAAGGCTCTGTGCCTGGGGGGGAGCTATCTTGTCCCTGTGCACGCCTGTCTATGTGGTGCTTCAGTTTTCGTCGCCCCACTCATCCTTTGAAAAATAAACACCCAGCGGAGGGGCTAAAGAGGAGGCTCTTCAGCAGAGGCAGTTTTGAGAGGTGCCTGGGGGTGAAGCTGGGAGGCGGGCCAGTCTCCCGTTTGTCACCCTAACATTTGCTCACACCCAGAGAGGAAGCCCGGTGGCAGAGCTCCACCAAAGGAGGGCCGCCAGCTTGGCAAAACAATAAAAAGGCAAAAGGAAAAACATCCTGGTTCTGAGGAGGAAGAGGGAGGTGGGAGGGAGGCCGGCGGGAGGACGAAGTGAGATGTGGCCCCGGCCTGCACACACGCGCTGTGCGTGGGGACTTTTGCGAAGCCTTGTTGTGAATCTGTCCCGATGCCCTGTTGGGCCGGGGGTGGGGGCGGGGGGGGGGGCGGACGACGATGACACGACACTCCAAGGAAATCCGAGAAACGTCACTTGTCTGGGAAGTTTAGTGTTAGAAGATGTACATGGTGGGACGGTGCTGCAGCACATGGCCTGCTGAGCTGGGCAGGGGAAGGGAGCAGCACAGGGCTATCACTGCCTATCCCAGGGTGGGGTTGTCACTGCCTATCCCAGGGTGGGGTGCGCTCATGGCCAGCCCCACGGGAGCCCTTGGGCCTGTATGAATAAGACCTATTTAAAGACCAAAATTAAAAGCTTACTAATAGGCTTTTACAACTGAGATTGGGAAACTTGACACTAAATTCAAGTATAACCATTATCTTCTAAATCAGTTGGATGCCCCAGCTAATGAAGAAAGAGATAAAACCAAGGGAGAAGAAAGGGAGAGGACAGAAAAGCGAAAGGGGAGGGAGAAACTTACAGAAAGAAGGAAAGAGATTAAAGTTGGGGAGACTAATAACCAAAGTAGCATCATGACAATGACGACAATGAGGACCACCGCAGCCCGTACTGGGCACCAAGCCAGGCATTTCACACGGGCTGTCCCAGTCAACCCTCACCACAACCCTGGCAGGTAGGCGCCATTATTACCCCCACTTTGTCAATAAGGAAACCGAGGTGTGCAGAGATCACATAGATGGCCCAAGATTCCAGAGCAAATAATAACATCAGGACCCCAGCCCAGGTCTGTCTGATTCCAAAGGCCAATCTAAAAAAACCTAAAAAATAACAACAAAAAACCCCAAGCCCAGAAATATAAAAAGAATGAAGGATAAGAAAGGAAAGCGCAAGACGAAGACAAAGAGCTACAGGGAAATGGCAACATCTTCTGAAAGGGAAAGCCAGGGAGATGTGGGCAGGCGCTGCAGGTGGGCTTCTGGGGCCGCTCCCTAAGGACACTTGGACCCAAACTGCAGTTTCAGAGCCCAAATATCGTACCTTGGCAGCCTATGCGGCCCACTGTCCAAAAGGAATTAAGTGTATGGACAGGATTTGAAAGAAGCAAGAGAGGGAGGGAGGGAAGATTCGGTGGTGAACACATGTGGGTAAGAAAAAGTCTTAAGACAAGGATGGTCGAGGTTTGGAATGTGTGATGGGGAAATTAATGGGACCATAAACAAGCAAAGGGAGGGCAGGTTCTCGGGGAGGAAGGGGTGACGAGTCTGCATTTACAACTGTTACCTGTTGAGAGTGAAGCATGATAAACGTGTACCTGTCTAGCCGGAGGCCGGACACCTGCCCCGGGTGTCTGAAGGGAGAGAGGTCGCTGTGGGAATCACCCCCTCAGAACACACAGGGGAAGCCGCGCTATGTCTTCCCTCCATGCCTCTGTTTTATGGACCTCCCTACCGAAATGCCCTCCCTTTCCCTTGGGCTTCTAGCAAAATCTGACTCATTTCTCACAACCAGCTCAGAGAAACCTCAGAACTTCCAAGAAGCCTTCCCCAGAGAACTCGCTCCCACTCAACTACTGTTTTATCTTGTTATACAAGCATAATTTATTTGGTCACATTTCTGTGTCCCTTAGAAGAGACTGGCTCCTGGGAGGAGCTCAATAAATGCTCCCTGAAATGACTTGCTGGTGGAAGGTCAAGGGCAGGCTTGTGAAGAACATCCCACTTGGCGGGAGGGAGAGAAGCCAAAAGAGCTAGTCACCCAGACTGGGGGCCACTGACGGTACAGAAGTGGCGGACTAAAAAGAGGCCGGTGAGATTTCCTAGAATGTTCTCCCTCTCTCTACCTCCTCCTCTACTTCCTACTCGTCTGCCTGCATCTACCTGCTCGGGGAAGCCCTTCCTCACTTGGAGTAACAGTAAGGCCCGATGCACGCCCACAATGCCTGCGTACGTGGATGAACTTTCCTTTCACCCCTACAGCAGCATTGCACAGTATCGTCTCCATTTTTGCAGATACACGACAACAGGCTCAGAGATGCAATGCCTGGCCTGGCTCGTAGTCAATTCACTGTATTCTGACTCAAATGACTCGCTGTGTCTGCATTTAAGGTGCATTCACAGTCCTAGTCATATTTGCTCCTCCTCCTCGAAAGCCTTGTCGAGGAAGCCGGGTAGGTATCATGAGCCTGTTTCTAACATAGGGAAAGGAAGGTGCAGGGACTTGAGGCAGCTGGCCTGGGCCATGCAGCCAGGAAGTGAAGGGGTTAAGGTCGTCAGAATCGGGAGTCACCACTGTCACCTTGGCCCTAACTCAGCCCAAGGCCAGACACAGCAGCTCGCCCTTCCCACCAAGCATGGCTATACTCTAAATAATTCCCAATCAACCAAAAAATTTACCTGCCAATGAACACAGTCCTCTTCAAAGAGGCCCCCCTAACTCCAGACTGACTCTAACAACAACACTGTTACTGCTCAAGCTGTTTCCTAAAATCCTCTCATCTTCAACAGAGCTAAGGAATAGTCTTGAGTTTCTTGAATAATGACACGTCTCCATCCCTTGGTAATGGATTTGGGTTATTCTGGAAACAGAAATCCAAAGCCCATTCTAGTGACTGATGCAGGAGATTGAGGAAAGTGACCCCATTCTGGATCCAGGATGATGTTCAGGTGGCAACAAAACACCACTGAGTTGCTTGTGACCCAGGCACTGGCTTGACAGGTCAACTCCCAACTCCTTCGAATGCTTTTTGAGGGGTGTGTCAATAATCTCCAAATATTCTGAACTGAGGAAGATCTACCCTTTAGCCACAGAGGTCCTACTATGACTTGAAAGGCCTATTATTTTGAAGTCACACCTTGCATACTGCTTTTCTTGAATCCTTACTGCTCTGTGTGCATTAATCTGGTCTCCTCAGATGATTACAGGGGAAGGCTGTATTGGTGGCACTTAGTTTTCCTGACTTGAAGTCTTGAAATCTTATTCTTTCCTCCCTGCATTTGAAGCTAAGGATAGAGAGAAAGTTCTAGGAATACTGAGAAGTGAGGTTGGCAGGGCCCAGGGTGGGGGTAGGGAGATCAAGTAAGGCAAATGTCCTTGGAAGGTGGCTTGAGCCCTTTGCATTCAGAACTTGTCCCCCACCCAATGAAGCTGGAGGTGAAGGGGGCTACTGTCGTCAATACAAAGGTAAGGACACACACACATTGGCTTCAGGAGCATCATCATGGCCAGAATTTGCAGAGCTCTCCTGCCCCAGCAACAAGCGCTCTGTTTTACAGGGATAGAAGACACTCACATTTCCTAAGTAGGGCCCACTAATAGCCCATTTGAGAGATGGGGAATCAAAGGCCCAGAGAGGTGGAGTAACCTACCGAGGTCCCCCAGTCTGCAAGTGGTACCACTGGAGTGTGAACTGAGGCCACCTGCCCCCCCGGCCTGGACCTCCCCAGGTCCGTGACCACAAAGCCACGGGGCTCTTAGGCACACCCTGGCAAGAGATGATTCCAGAAGAATTCTCACTGCATGGCACAACAAATGTGGTGGCCCAGAGGCCACAGGAGTGACATTCATGGCCATGGTGAGCTGTTTCCATTTCTCTCTGCCACTAAGGGAAGGAAAAACGGAGTGGTTTTCAGTACCAGCCTAACTCACGACAATCACTAGTCATGACCCTGCACAAAGAACAACGTCCAACCAGATTCCAACCCAGTGTCCCTCTCCTGTATCCCCACTCTTCTGTCCTCCAAAGGGATTGCTTCAGTGCATACATACCAGCATGGCCCAGGGTCAGCCAGCGAGCTTGACCTTGGCCTCCTCTTCTCATTACCTGTCTTCCTCCTTGGTCTTCTTCTCCTAACTTATCGAAGATATCAAGCAGAAATCTGTCACACATGTCAAATCTGTCTCCATGCTTCCAGCAGCCCAGTTCCTTCCCAGCAGAGACATGGGTTATTCAGGGTCTCTGGTGAGATCTGAGCCTCCCCTCAAGGCCCCCGCAATCTCAGAAGCAGAGAGCACAGAGCCTGCCTACCACACCGCCTAACCTGGTAGGCTTCCTCGAACATTCTTACGTGGAGGGAAAGCCAGGAGACTACCATGAAGCTCAAGAACCCAAGAACCAAAGTACAGAGCAAAAGGAATGTGTCCATTTTTAACAGCCTCTGGGGACTTCGAGATGGGCTTTGCAGTTCCTTAAGAGAGCTTATGGCAGGAGCCCTAGGTCACACGGGAGAAGGTGCTGCTGCCCTACCACCGGGGCGGCGGGAGGCCACCAGCTGGGCCAAGGCCAAGGACAGATTTAACCCACACCCCTGTCAAGAAGCTAGAGGTCCAGCAGGCTCACAGGTGCCCCTCATCTGGGCTCCACAGCTCCCAGACCCTCAGCTAAGAAGCCAGGTGTTGAGTCTCCTCACACATCAGACCAGCATCGGGTAAGTCAGGAGGATTCACAGGATAAACCTGACACCCTTAAAAATGAAGCTTTTAGCATGGAATGGACCAACACCTTATTTCATAAGTAAAGAAATGGAAGGCCCAGAGCAGGAAGCAAAATGCCCAAAGTCACCCCGTGTCTGAGAGGCAGTGCCTCCCGCCACTCCACGTGGCTGAGCACCCTTTCCACACCCGACTAGAGCTCCGTCGTCACTATCACGGTTGTGAAATTGCTTCACTGGTTTCCGAAACCTTTCCGGGAATTCCTGTGTCTGTGAAATGCAGCCAGCCACATCACTCAGGTGGAGGTGTCTGAATCTGTCACATATCTTCCAGCCTAAGGTGACCTCTAATCTTGTATCAGGTCCTGAACCAAGAGACCAAAAGTTTCTGAGCACAAAGTAAGATTTACTCACCCTGGCTGGAAATTAACCTGGGTAGATGAGCCAAAAGAGTAAGAGTCCCTTGGCAATAAGACCATCATTTAATTAATAAAGAAGGCCTTTTTTTTTTCTTTTTTTCTTTTTTTTTTTTAAGAGAGAGAGAAGGAGGGGAGGGGCAGAAAGAGAATCCTAAGCAGGCTCCATGACCAGCACAGAGCACGGGGCTTGATGTCGGGACCCTGAATCATGACCTGAGCTGAAGTTAAGAGTCTGGGGCTTAACTGATTGAGCCACCCAGGCACCCCAAGAAAGCTCTATAAAGGTCAACCCAGAGAATCTATGATTCTCTGAAGGTAAAGAGAATTCTCAAAAAGTTCTTGCAGACCCACAGCTGGAATCTAATTTTGCCCGGTATGCCACAATTTAAAGGATCAATTATTGCCAATGAAATGACTCTCATTTAGAAAGATACAAGGTCTCTGTGGCATTCTCTTGCCCCATCTCAAATTTTGCATTCCAGTTCTTGCTAAAATACTGTGATTCCCTTCTGCCTGGCCACTTTGCCCACAGCATTTGGCTCGGCCGCCTTCCTGCCCAGACGTGCCCCCTGCCCCCCAGACACAACAAGGTGGAGAGATGCTGCCGGCTCTGGACGAACCCTCCTCCATCAGCGGTGCCCGCTACGGTCCTGCTAGTCGGAGAGCCTGCAAAGTCACCCACCACAGCATCCGCTCTTCAACTTGATTCAGACCACAGGATGAGGTGGAGCCCCAGAAGCTTCCAGAAATGTGGTTAATGGCGAGATGCTATGATTGGCCACACCTAACACACCCCATCAGAAGACATCTGGATGAAAAAGAAAGGGAGGAGAAAGGTACTGTGTTTTATCAAAGTGCCTGGGGATACACAGGCTGTGGTGAGGTCTACGCAATCACACAATGCTGTTGAAATAATTTGGTACTGCTTGGTGGTAGTCTCAGGAATCTTAAAATTTTCCACATCCAGGAATTAACACTAAACAAATAATCGGAGACAAATATAAAAACTGATGCACAAATATGTTCATCACAGCGTTATTTATGACAGCAAAAAACTGGAAATAGTTACATATCTAATAAAGACACAGCTAAAAGTTATAATGGAATAGTATCCTTTCTGGCTATCATATGGAAATACACATGTATCATATATATGGGGAGACAATGGGGGGTGCTATTTTTTTTAAGTAAGTTCTACACCCAATGTGGGGCTTATACTCATAACCCCAAGATCAAGAGTCATGCTTTAATGACTGAGCTGGCCAAACACCCCTGTGTATCTTATTTTGAAATATATAATGTTATATTCCTTATAAATGAGAAATATAACAACTTCTAGTAGTTGGAATATAGGTGATATTTCATTTGCTGCTTTCACTCTTCTAGAACTTCCAAATTGTATATGGTACACATATAAAACTCACATAATCAGAAAAAAAAGTTATGATTTCTATTTTATTATTTTTTAAAGATTTTATTTATTTATTTGACAGAGAAAGAGACAGTGCGAGAGGGAACACAAGCAGGCGGAGTGGCAGAGTCTACGAGCAGGCTTCCCGCCGAGCAGGAAGCCTGATGCGGGGCTTGATCCAAGCACTCCAGGATCATGACCTGAGCCAAAGGCAGATGCTCAGTGACTGAGCCACCTGGGTGCCCAATGTTATTATTTGTAAAAGGCAAAGATGATGATGCAGCTTGGAAATACCTCAATGCCCACACTTTGTCTTGAGCCTAAGTCAAAAATGTCACCTCCTGGCCTCAGTGTTGGGTGACAGCAAGGTGGGCTTCCAGAGGAAACGAATGCCAGAGAGGAGGGGCCCCTGCCCAACAGGGAAATGCATCCTTGCCCTCTGCCAGCTCCTGGGCCAACTAGGGAGCAGGAATGCAGGCAAAAGACAAACACACTGGAGACCTACATCTAAGCCCCGAACTCCAGAGACCCCCCCCTACCATGGCAACACCCCAGCCCAGGCACCCCACACTGCCCCACAGTAACTACGCGGCCCCTCGGCCCCTCTGCGCTCTCCCTCGGCCCGAGAAGACCATCCAGTCTGCTGACCTACTGCACTGAGAGTTCAGGTATGAGGAAGGTATTGCCCATCCCATGTTTGATGATCTGAGAACACGAGGGCTGCTCAGTCAGAGAAATATTACTGCAAGCGTGTGTTCTTCTTTCTACCTCCAATTTTTGTATTTGGACCTATTTTCCCTTTTAGCGACCATGTATTCAAGAAATACCGAAAGTGCTTACCACTCATCAGGCAGCGAATCAGCCCTGCCTTCCTGCCTGCTCTTCCTGCCTAGTCTTCCCAGTCTCCTCTCCACATCACTCCTCTGCTAAAACCCCTCATGGGGCCAAGCAGAAAATCTGACTTTCCTACTGTGGTTCTCAGGACCCTATGCGATCTAGCCACAGCAGCCTTCCTTCTTTCTAATCCCAAGATGTGCAAGTCTGTTCTGGCCTTTGCACTGGCCGTTCCCTCTGCTTGGAGGTCTGGTTCCACTAGAGGCCATGGCCACGGTGTGCCTAGTCTGCAGGATGGGAGGGGGTCTAGCATGGTATATGCAACTGCCTGGCGTGCTTAGAAAGGGAGGTGGGCAAGAAGAGGTCAGAGAGTCAGAGCAGGGCGGGTCTGCAGACCTGGTATCCCAGCAGGGAGTCTGGATTATTTTACTTTATTATAAGTGCAATGCAAAGCCCTTGGAGGGTTTTCAGACTGAGAGTGAGGTGACCTGAATTACATTTAAGAAGGCCGCCCTGGGCTCTGCGAACACGAATTGGAGGGAGGGCGGGCATGGAGGGCTGGAGAGCAAAACAGGGCCGTGGGGATTGTGAGGACAGATGTGCGATCCGTGGAAAAGCAGGAGCAACGGGAGCCCCCTCTCCGCTCCCCCAGAACAACAGCACAGAGGGCGAGGGAAGGAGATGCACGCTGAATGCTTCTCAGCTTCTCATTTAAGTCGCTAGTGGATCCCGTTGCTCACTCCTGATGGCAATGTAGCGAGTCCCCACCGGGTTTAGCAGGCGGGGATCAAGAGTCGCTGTCCCAAGCAGCTGGCCTCTGCAGTCGCCCCTAGAGTGAGCAAAGGCTTCCTGGGCTCTCACAGGCTCCCCAAACTTGTCAGGATCAATCTTGTGGTCTTTTCTCAGGCCTCATTCTCCCTGTCTCTCATTTCCCTTTAACCTGGAGGACAGCAGGACGGGCCAGCAAGCCCGGGCAGGTTCACGCCAACCTACCGGCGCCTCCGCAGACATGTTGCACGCATAAACTGGGCACTACACCCTGATCGTCCGCCCGGCCTCCAAACCGCCTGCTCGCGGCTGCCCCTGCCGGCCAGGCTGGACCCTGGGCTGGCGCCGCTGCCTCTCCCACCGTCCACACTGGCTGGTCTCCACCTGCCGGCTCAGAGCCGGCCTCGTCTTCTCCAGTGGCTCGCGCTGCCGTTGAGGTTCCCCTCGAGGCTGACCCTGGGCTTGGCCTCCCGCTGCTCAGGTTCACGTCCGTGACTGTCTGCATGACACATCTACCAGGACAGGCTGCAGGTTTTACAGTGAAAGCCTCTCCAGCTGGGGCAGCCCCTCGACCGGCAAGCCAGTTCTGGTCCTTGTCCCGGTCATCCCCTCGCCCAGGTGGCCTTCCTCCCTTTCAAGGTCCACTGCCCTCATTCTAGTCAGTGCCTTCAGTGTTTTCCTCTCAGCATGCTGATAAGCTGCCTGCCAGCATTCCCGGATCTCTGAATTAAGTCCTGGACTGTAGGAAGAGTAGACCCATGTGTGGTTGGTCCGTGAGCCCCAGCTCCAAGCACGAAGGAACACTGACCAAGCAAACAGTAGCTTCCTCAAGAGCTCTCAGGGCCTCCTCAGCGCAGAGGCGATGAAAACAAATGCCTCAAGCAGGCCTCTAAAGCCCTCCACAATCGGCCCGAATCCAGCTTTCCAGGCTGGTCTTCACTCCACTGACTCTGGACCCTAACAGGTATCCTCTTCCCTGGATTTCCTGGCTACTGACCATTTCCAATTGAAAAATCAAGCTTTTCAGGTGCACCTGGGCGGCTCTGTCAGTTAAGCCCTGACCCTTCATTTCAGGTCTGGTCACAATCTCAGGGCTGTGGGGTAGAGCCCCGAGCTGGGCTCCTCACTAGTGGGGAGTCTGCTGGAGATTTTCTCCCTCCCCATCCCTCTCCTCCTTCCCTTTCTCCACTTCTCCCCCGCCCCCGCACACTCTCTCTCTAATAAATTTTTTTTAAAAGATTTCATTTATTTGACAGAGAGGCAAGAGAGCACATGCAAGCAGTGGGGAAGGGGGTAGACGGAGAGGGAGAAGCAGACTTCCTGCTGCACAGGGAGTCCGCCAAGGGACTCTATCCCAGGACCCCAACATGTCGACTGAGCTGAAGGCAGATGCTTAACCAACTGAGCCACCCAGGTACCCCTAAAATAAATTTTTTAAGAAGGAAAGGGAAGGGAAGGGAAGAGAACGGAAGGGGGTAGGTGTCAGTCTTGAGCTTTTCAGTATGTGGGATTTTGCTGATGCCAATACCCTATCCCCTCCGTGCTATCCATATCCCAGTCCACAGCCTCCTCCTGCCTGGATTACCGGCCCCCAGCAGCCTCGCCACCTCTCCAGTCACCTCTCTCCACACCACCCTTGGGTCAGTATGATCTCCTTGGGACCCTCCTTGGGTTCTGGATCACTAACACGCCATCATTTTATGGGTTACAGCTGCAGGGGGCTCCATGTCACCTGGCAGAGCTCCGCACACATAGAAAGGGCTCTGTCAGTGTTTTCTGGTTTACAGATTAGCCAGACTGACACAGCCTGGCACATCGGCCACATTGCAACAAAAGAAGAGGGAAAAGCCAGGATAGAAACATCTTTGTTTCGTCTGTGCAAGATGAAGAGGGAATGGGTCAAAGAGGGCATGCACAGCCGTTAGAAAGAAAACAATTTCACAGCCTCCAGGTACCGTCCAGTCTCTCCTCCAAGTGGATGGGTATTCATAACCGCTGCCTCATAACTTCAGCCACATTCCCAGCAGAGGGCTCATTTCGGCAGGGTCGATAATTAAGGGCGCAACCTCTGCCATCACTACCATATGGACTGGCACACAGAGAGGGCCTCATTCGCCAGGTCTCCATAACATGCCATTTTATACACGTAGACAGACTTAGGGTCTTGTCTTGAGCGATTTCCAAAAAAAATTTTTTTTTGTTTGGATCTCTGCTCTGTGGGACAACCTGTCCCCATCTACCACTGCCCTAGCGTCCTCCTGCCTCTCCTCCCTGATCTCCAGGAAAGGACAAGAGCAAGGGATGGAGGAAGAGAGGAAGCAGCACTGGTCGTGGAGATGCCATGGAGAAAACCGGGCTGCATGATATCGTGGCGAGAACAAATGAATCTGGTCAAATCCATCTGAATTTTGGCTCTTCCGTGTACTGTGTGATCCAAGCTCACCAGGCTTCCGTTCCGACCACCATGGAAGAGCAGTGCTATCCCTCCCAGGACTTTTTTGAGGGTTAAAATGGGAAAGCTCCAACCAGAGCCATAGGTGCTCTAAGGCTGCAAGTCCTAGGACAGCCCCAAACTGGTCTCCCTCCCTGGTACTCCCTGCTCATACAAAATGGGGTGGGCAGATGGAAGCCACGGAAGAAGGCAGTAAGTGGCTAACAACCACAGCCTCCATCTGTTCTCTGCTCGTTTTGTGAGAATCTCTGAGAGGCAACAAGTCAACTCTAGGAACACCACTCCCAGCCAGCTTAGCAGGGCCGCCGAAGTCGGGGGGGGGGGGGGGGGGGG